>JANITW010000002.1:11892694-11905935 GCA_027564335.1 Erythroxylum williamsii | reverse complement strand
GCCTGATGGGAACCTGATGCTGAGCAGAGGGGAGCCAGTGATCAATCATCCGCTGACCAATCAAGTATGTGAAGACTTCTTGTGCGCAGAAGTGTACAGGCTATGTAGGAACCTGAGGGATCTTGGGGTTCTAGATTTACCTCTTCTAGACTCTTGAGGTGGGGTTCTAGAGGATTAGGATTTAGTCTGACTAAACCGGGATACCTAATATAAATAAATAAAAAAAAAGGTAAAAGACGAGCAAAATTGATGTTCTGAAACGCTGTCCAGTCACATTAACATGTCAGGTGTGTCTGTCCAGTAACACTGACACAACTGACCGAAAGTGTACGGAAGAAATCGTGTCTATTTTTTTTTGCACTTGACATTGCAAAACAAAAAGGGAAAGAAAGGGTGAAATTGGGCTTGATTGAGTTGAAAGATCCAATTCTAACTATTAAAAAACAAGGGAGGGGGTCCAATTAGAGCAATACTAAACTCAACCGAGGCCCACTCTCGGCCCTCGGCTCCGATAATAGGGTAAATGATGAAACAAAATAAATGCTGATTATCTTAGGAATGACGTAAGTACAAGGTTTTCACTTGTAATTTTGTTGGGAATTTTGATGATTTTCCTTTTCCCTCATCTCTGGAAGTTTCGACGATAGATAAGGCTTCCTCCCGTATTCTCGTGACGCCGAGGAAGAACAATCACATGAACTCAGGTGGTCTCGGATTTCTCTCTACAGTTACGAACTTTTTTATTCAACATTTGATAATTTAACTCTGAAGTTTATAATTTTCTTTTAATACAAACGACTTGTTTAATTCGAGAAGTGGTTACCAGGTCTAAGGTAATGGAAAGTTTAGAAATTTGATGCTGTCTATCTTGCTTTTTGTTCCTTTCCTATATTTTCTTCTCGACCAAACAGCTATGGCGTGCATGATTTTGCTACCGACGTGCCTTTTTGAATAGTTCTGGATGTTCTTGTGTAGATTCGGGATTGCAAGTTCTAGCCGAGCTTGAATCGGCTTTCCAGTTAAGGACTGTGCAATACTTTGTTACTAGAAGACCGTGGCTTGGTAATGCCCTCATGCCACCACTTCTGATGGCGTAATTACTGATTTCCCTTTGCTTTATGGTAGTCTTATTTTCCCGAATGTTGTTGTTTCAGATCTTTATGGAGTTAATATTAAACCAGCTGCACCTTTTGGGAGTGCTCTTATAATTCCATATGTTGATCCTGCATTAATTCACCGCATTTTGCCTGATGAGCTGCTCTTGGAGGTAGTTGATTCTACCTCAATATTTTGTTACTTCAATTGCTACAGAGGCAGGTTATGTGGGATTTTTGCCATTTTGGTTGCGATCCTTTGTTTACCTTTTGTGATTTTACGATTTTATGCATGTCTTTCTGAACATAGAAGGATAGTTGTTTAATTTTCATTTGTTTGAATAAGTAGCTACGGTGCAAGGATTAAAGTAGAATTGTGGAGTGAATTCCCATAATAAATTGTCTTGTTATTTTCTAAAATTGGATAGACTTCACACAATATTGAGGCTTAGTTATTCATCCTTTTGGAACATCATTATGAAAATTTTACCTTGACACTAATGAAGCTCCCTGTTCCCGTACACTTAACAATTATTTGTGCTGGAGACTGTGAACTTGGACACATGACATCCAAATCATTTTTATTTTTGTGCAGGTTTTTTTACGGTTAAATCCATATGATTTAGGAAGGGCAGCTTGCGTCTGTCGTAAATGGAGGTGTACTCTTCGCAACCCTGTTTTCTGGCGCAATGCTTGCTTAAAGACCTGGCAAGTGAGTCTGATACCGATTTGATTTATAAACATTACTTAATTCCATTGGAGCTTAGTACTGAGACTTTAGTTATCCAGCTGTCTGGGGTGGTGGAGAATTATAAACTCTTGCAATCAAAGTATGAAAGCTCATGGAGGAAAATGTGGCTTTTAAGACCAAGAGTCCGAACTGATGGTATGATGTAAATATTGATGTTCCCTCATTTTCCTTTAATTCGTTTTGTTCTGAAATTTGCATTCAGTAACCCTTGAACAAAATTTTCTTCTTTCTTTCTTTTTTGACCTTTCAGGTCTTTACGTGAGCAGGAACACCTATATTCGTTCTGGAATACGAGAATGGAATGTCACCAATCCTGTTCACTTGGTATGCTTGTGTTATGTGTGATTTCTCCATGGCTGAAAATTTTGGTTAACATTAATGGGAATAGTTTTACTGAGAATGTTTGATGTATATGAGGTTATAAGGAATATAGACAATTCACCAGGGTGATGGAACGTAATCTGAATTCATGAGGAAAGGCTCCAGTAACAGGAAAATTGTAGTTTAGAATAATCTCTGAATAGATGAAATGCTTGAAATATTTTCTCAATGACCACAGGATGTATATTGTTATGGGTTGAAATGATTTAGCCACATTGAATATATTCGTAACGTAACTCACCATTCTATAGGTTGGTTTACATATTTTTTATTCTTCTTACTCAGTTACATGGACAATAGAAAGATCTTGTTGAGAAGAATACTATCAAAGTGGAATAAATTATTAGATGCAGTAAAGTGATTGAAAATGCATTAAAGAACAAGAAAGGGAGAAAAGATGGAGAAGATAGGGCCAGGGGGAGAGAGAAAAGAGAGTGGTTTTTCTAATTGTAAACTGCATTTCCAGTAACAGGTTATTGGATGGCCTCAATTAATTGTTTACTGGCAAGATGAATAAAGAGAAACAAAATTGTTTGAACAGTATATAGTATCAAGATGGTTATTGATGTAGATTCCTTTTCTGCTTTAAAACCTGAAATTATTATAACCATTTAAATCTTTAATGATTGTTGGTTCTCTTACCTCCTTTTGCAGGTTTGCTATTTTCGGTATATGAGATTTTATCCTTCTGGAAGATTTCTTTACAGAGTAATTATATTTCAGCTAAATGAGTATGTGCAAACAAATTGCCTTTCTCAGTCTCATTATATTTATTATTTCAAAATTTCTAGAATTGCCCTCAAGTAGTAAAAGACGTTGTAAAATGCATGAACTTTCATGCGTCTAAGGAGGATCGTGTTTTCAGTGGCCACTACTCCTTAACTGATGACAGGGTAAGTCTCTGTATGATGTTTGTAAAGTTTGAATTTGGTTTTTGTTGATTTTCTTTTTGTGTTTCTTCTTGTTGCTTTTCATCGGTTACACGTTGACTAATGACATTAACGTTCTTATAGTGCTTATAAAATAAAGTTTGAATATGATGTTTTGAGTATTTTTTCATGTTCATCTGTTCTCTTTGCTTTTTTTATCAATTAGAGGTTAATTTATGATGCTTTTCATCAATTATGTTTAGGCGCAATAGTGTTTGCAATTGATTGTGTCCTCCCTGTTACTTTCTTTCCAATTACCTCGATGTTCCCTACTGCTAACGTATTTATTGTAGGTTGAAGCTGCCTTTCTATACCCAAAGCCACGTACCTTGTGGAAGGTCTCCTTAAGGTATTGGACAATTAATTAACCTGATTTCAGTTCTTTTCTCATTTTAGCCCAGTTCTGTATTAATTGTGCTTGATCTTCTCTTCAGTTACAATTTTCCTATTCAGGAATGTGGTATATTCAGGTCTCTTTAACTTGGAAGAACCGGAACTATCGCAATAGTCCTATTTGACGGAAAATATTTGCAATTTTCTTTCTTTTTTTGTTTTCATTCTCTCTGTACTGTGCTGGAAGATTTCACTTTGAAGTTCTATCGTTGACAGGGTAAGAGGATCGACTATTGGGGCAAACAATAGGATGGATTTACTCTCACTCGTTACAAGTAGGGTGAACAACGATGGTGTCATTGGGCCTGAAGAGGACGTCCTTGGAGCAACTGAAGGGCTGCAGGAGGATGAGATTTCACGCACCTCACACAAAAGGGGCCTTGCACCTTTCACATTTATACCATTTGAAGAGGTATGCATGATTTTCCAAGTTTCACCTTACACTGTATTAAAAAGTTCTGTTTAAGAGATGAATATCCATTTACCACGAATTTTGGGAGCTTCTCTTTTGGTACATGGAGAAAATGTTGTTTGTTGGGTACTCGTCGGTTTTTAGTTGAAGGGAGTAGTAATAGACCGGGAAAGGTTTCTGACTCTCGACAAGTGATCGGACTTGTTAAGTGAAGGCAGGCAATCGTAGTACATATCAGATAACCGAGGGAAAAAAATTTGCACAAGAAATTCTTTCTCCTTTTACAGTAAATTCCTTGGCATGACTCTTGTGATGTATTTAAGTGCTTTTTTTTTTAATTGCGCAGGTGGAGACATCAATTTTGAATCTCCCTGTAGAAAAAATGGACTATTACTGTCCTGGCTAGAATCTACTTAAGACGATTTGTACATATATATATATATACACCTTTAGCTTGTGTAGTATAAAGTTGTCTTCAACAAATAGATTTACAATCTGGTGTTAAATTTCACATTTGGAATGTATTGTTGAGCAAAAGTTAGGGTATTGGGTATTGGGTACTGGATCATTGATGATCTTGAATTTGATTCTAGGGAACATTTATAAAAGCATCTGAACCTCAATCTTTGAGAAAATCATGGGCCAATGTTGAGCCTGTCTAAAGATTCCCATGAAAAATTCACTCAACCTCAACTGTGGAAAATAACTCTTAAATCTCCAGAAAAACCACAGTATGTGATGGTAATGTTAGTGTCATTTCCATTTCAACAGTTCATTGGCACTATAGGTAAGATACATTCTCTGCAAACTAAGACAATGAAATAGAAATAAAAAGATGGAATAACCAATTTTAAATTCTTTAATTTTTTTTGATATTTTTAAATTTAGGATTTAAATTTTTTAAAATTTTAATTAAGCGATCAATTTTTTAAAAGTTTAATAATTTATTTCAAAACTTGAAATTTTTTTAAAAAAATTAACATTAAATTTAACAAGTTTTTAAAGGTTAGAAAATTTAAATATGTTATTTTTAAAATAGTTTTATTTACAAAATTGTAATTCTCGTCTATGATTAAAAAGATTTTTGGGGTTATGAACTTTCAAGAGGAACCGATAACTACAGATTTATTGACCTTGGATCTCTCTAGATCTGACAGAAAAAAGAAAGTAAGGCGAGAAGAATATATAATGCCCAATCAATTTCAGAGTAGATGAGAAGTTTCCATAAGAAGATGATAACAAGTCTACAAGTTTATTCTGATATTTCTTAAGAAGTGACCTCAAAGTTGCACTGCGAACGTGAAGCGTTAGGAGAAGAGAGAAATAGGTCAAATGCTTGACTTGGGGGGATCCTCAGAGTAGACTAGAGAATTCAAGGATGGATTCCGAGGAAGAAATGTGTCCTGCAATGGTAAGTTCAACATCAGTTTGAAGTTGAATAGTGCCCAAAATCAGCTTGGAAAGTCTGAATATATAAATGCGATTATGCAAAAAACAACTTTTGTTAGAATTGGGGAAAAAAAAAGACGATTATGTAGACTGCGCACAAGAATAAACAGGACATGCAATAACATGTAGTTAAATCTCAACTAATGAAAAGGAAGAAGGACACCCTTATCCAGGTATATCAATTGAACCATTTTAGAAATACCCAAATGATATGTATCCACGAAATCCGCTACACAAAACAGATCAAGAATACCCATAATCAAGAAATTAGCAAAGCCAATTCAAAAAGAAAAAGACACCCAAAAATTAAAATAAAAAAGTTGCGAGAAAAGGAAGAATAAACAGGAGAAGGGATGAAAAAAGGACTAACAGAGACGTAAGAACAGGTTGGGATGACGGACAACGAGTGAGATTTGGCGTGATTGAAAGCTGCCAAACAGAGGTGAGAAGCCAAGCCCAAGCCTCTCTTGGAGTGAGGGACATAGGTGTGTACTATGTCCATTACTTTGCCATCGTTTCTAAGAAAGTACTGTAAGTAAGCCTCCTTGTCTTCTGTCTGAAAGAGCCCTTGCTTTTCATTCCATAATACCTTTGGTGCCTCTTTCGCTGTTCCGCTTTCTGAGGCCATCAGTATTGTGATGACTCATGACTATAATCTGTTGCCGCTGTATTTATAAGCAAACAAAAGGTCACCAATTATGATTTGTGACATCGGGCGGGTACTTCCTACACACGTCGGCAACTGGGCTCATACGATGGTAATTCTATACGACATGGCAGTGATTGAGTCGAATGAAAGTTTAGAATTAGGAATTGTTAGACACAGACGTGGTGGCGCCTTGCTAGTAATCATCTTAGCAAATTCTATAACCAGACTGAAACAAGTTATGGCACCATTTGGTTACTTCAAAATTCAATTACTCTTTGACAGATCCATCCCAACGAACGCATACTATTTAAGTTACAAAAAGACATGAACGGTGCTTCAGCGTAGAATAAATATCCTTTGGCATTTGATTTGTGCAAGTTCGTAAAATTCGTACTTCGGTATGGTTTGATTGGTGATTGGATTTCAGTATTCAATATCCTTCCATGCCATTAACACGTGTGCTCATAAGTACTTCATACCCATGAAACAGTAGTGGGCATGGCAGGCTCAGGCTCAGGCTCACACTCAGCAATATTATCCGTTGCATGTAATTTCTCACCTTTTTATTGTCCTTGAATCCGCTACAGAATTCAATCCACGACACTATCACCTAGTCTTCGTCATCAAACAGACAATCCCAATACTGGTAGAATCAAAGACTATATGGGTAAAAATCATGCAGGCACCAGAAGGCTGAAGCAATGCAATAGAGATGTGCTAAAGATCCGTAAAGTGTGAAAATAAGTGTCGTAATGCGATGGTTAATCGGGTAACTGGGGAACAACGGAAGGAGAGTCCTGATGGTTACGAGTAAAAGACTTGCGGTAGTTCCAATCAACGAAGTTTCACAAGTATATTGTCCTTCAGCACTTGGAAAACATAGGCCCACACTCGCACAAACCACCTTCTTAGTTCTTACTGCAGGTCCCAGTGTATCTCTGTCATGTTCCAGTGCTCCTCCAACATTCAGTACCCCACCCCTCCAATCAATCCAACCATGTGATATCTACACATTTAAACTCTACTCGATTCACCGTCTTAAGATTTATTGAAACTTCTTCGAGAAATAACACAGGAGCTGAGAACCTACGCCCCCACAGAGATATAATGCATCGTCATATGCGCCCAACTATCTTCTTTTAGGTCAAACCCCAACAGAGGATCATTGAAACATAACATATAAGCAAACAAGTAGAGAAAGATTGTTGTTTATAGTACAAAAGGATCTCATCCCTACAACATTTTAACAACTAAAGCAAAAGGAATCAATAAATCTAAGAATAGTCTCAGCAGCTTAATTATACTCGAGCATTCCAATTCTTAATACAACATACTTGCAGCCTTTAATCTGCACGAGACTGGCCAGCTCGGGATGAGAGTATGATTCCCACAATGAGACCATAGAGAGCAAGTGCTTCAGCAAAGATCAGGATAAGAATCATACCCACGAACAGTTTTGGTTGCTGCGCATTGGCCCTGACAATATTTTATTTCAAAGAAGATGAGAACCAGTGGGTATATTGCACAGTGTATATGTCCAGAAATGGCATCTAATAGCCTCAGATATAGCATTCCCTTGTATAACTACACGTCCAGCAAAAAACATAAAAAACATTGTCACCTCAATCTCTAGAGAGTAAGATATTTCTGCGTATTATCAATACATTATCAGAAATTAACAATCATAAATTCAAGCACCCATCTCCATATCTATGTAACATCTCCTAACATGCATCTCTTGCTATGCGAGCAGAAGCACAAACACAAAAACATCTGACCAAATTGTTGATTAGAGGAAGTTCTCCAGTGAAAAATCAAACATGAACTCTGTAGATTTCAACAACACAGCAAGATCGCAATTATTCATAAAGAAATAACGTCCTATAACAAAGAAAACAATTATGATCATAAACCATTGAAAGCTTTGGCTACAAGATTGCGCATAAGCAGCAAAAATCAAGCTTCCGACAATACCTGACACCTGCATCCCCGACGATCCCGATCGCCATTCCAGCGGACAAACCAGCAAGCCCACAAGCGAGACCAGAGGACAAATGAGCATAGCCATCAAAAAGATAATAAGATTTAGCCTTAGGATTAATACCAGTACTAATAATAACTGCTATAATCAACCCATAAATCCCCAAAACTCCCGCCATAACCACCGGAACTATCGACTTCATTACAAGCTCCGGTCTCATCACTCCCATCGAAGCCACTCCAACCCCACTCTTCGCCGTTCCATAAGCAGCCCCCATGCCTTCAATCATAGAACAACAAGCGACCCACAACAAAATCAACAAATGGGTATTCAATAAAAAGAATAAATTTAGAATCTTGGAACGGGAAAATGGAAAAAGATCTTACAGGAGAAGACGAGAGCCGCGGCGGCTCCAAGGAAGCCGAAGAACGGAGCAGTCTCATCGCCGCTGAAAGCAGACGCCATCGATTACTCAAAATAAACGAGAAAGTGTAGTGATTTCGTGTCGGGTATGAGAAAAAAAAAATGGAGAAGAAATGAGATCAGATCGGAGAAAAGTTGTCTTAGATAGGAATAATTAACCAGGATTGGTTTTTCACGGCCCCCGTCGAAGAAGCTTGATGACTACGAATTTACTGGTGAGCCCCTAGTTTGTTGGTTTTCTGTTTTTCTCAAGGGCGATCATTGGGCTAGGCCAATAACTCTGGATCCAGATTTACCAAAAGAGAAAATTAGTATTTTTCATTTGCATTGTAAAATAATTACATAATTTTCTAAATACAATACTAGACGTAACAATTTCAAAACTAAATTCTTCTTCCCTTCTTCAAGAGAATATGTACCTACAATAGAAAGAAACAGTTTTGAATTGGAGAGTGTTCAAATTCTGGTAAGAAACATGTGTTCAGGGATTTTTATATACATTTGATGTACAAAAGATTTAAGATAAATTGGTAATAATCGTAATAGAGAATTTGTAAGTAAGAACGTGGTTCAAGTTCGAATTTACCGACGTGATAAGAAAGGTCGTGCGTCCTTTTCTTACAAAGTACAATACTTTCTGAACAGACGGGAGTAAACCACCGGCCTACACTTTTACTTCAATCGACTCTGACTTCGAATTGACGGAGCGAGACGGAGGAGAGATGGGTGACTCCAAAGTGGAGACTATCTCGAGACTGGCTCAGTGGAGGATCGACAACTTTGGTCCGTGTACCTATAGAAAGTCTGATCCTTTCAGGGTCGGAATCTGGAACTGGTAATCAACTACTTCGTTTGTAGTTTTTTCTTTTTTTTGGAGTTTTCACTATGGGGTTTTGTTAATTGGATTGATTTTGTGTTGTGGGTTGTGTTTAGGCACTTCTCGATAGAGAAGAATCGGTATTCCTATGTTCGTTTGTTCCCAGAGCCTTCTCGTGTGTCCAAAGAACAGCCGCCTATTGCCCGATTCGTTCTTCGAGTCTCCAATATCGGAGGTCAACGTCGACCGTTCTACATCTCTCCGGGTGCGTTTTATTTTTGTTTTTCAGTTTAATCTGTAAGAGTTCTACTCACAAAAGAGGCCTTTTTGGGAGAAAGTTGTTGCGTTTGAGGTTCTTCTCTGCAAGTTCCCCTTTTGAAGAGAGTTTCGTTAGTTGTATGTTCTGATGTGTGTGATACATATTGCCTGCATTCAACTTCTAAGCTACTCATTCGCTGAAACATGGCGTTTATTTAACTGGTTTTGTTCAAAGTTTTTTTTAAATTCTGAAAATCAAAATGCTTGCGTAGTGTTTTTTGTTGTAGTAGCTCCCTTCTTTCTCTTGATAAATCTGTGTATGTATTGGAATGTCAGTCAATATGAAATATTCTCTTTCAACTTGTACTTGCTCCATGTTTCAGTTCACGAGAGATTGCTCCGCACTTATGAGGACTTTTGCTGGCCTGTCGATTCTGCCTTCCATGGTCGTGTCATTATTGATGTTGAGTTTCTAGATCTCAAGATCTGTCCTTTAAATGTAAGCAATTCTTATTCTATGTTTTCTAAAGCGATAATGGTATTGTGTTGATCTGCAAAAACTTACGTGCTTTTGATACAATGCTACCACATCTAGTAGTGTTTGTCTGGTGGAAGAGTATGGAAATTTGAGAAAATCACTGTTAATTTTGTGCTTTGCTTAAAGTTTTTTTTTTTCTTTTAATAACCCCTTCGTAAACTCAGGGTGGCGAAGCCAGTTCTATATGGCCAAGTGAAATGCCAATGCAGTCTTTATCAACTCAAACAACACTTCGATGTCTTTCCCGCATGCTAAATGAGGCCATTCATGCAGATGTTACCATCAACACAGCTGATGGCACTCTGAGAGCTCATAAGGCAGTTCTTTCTGCGAGTTCACCTGTTTTTCAGAGCATGTTCCACCACAATCTGATGGAAAAAGAGTCATCCACAATCTACATAAAAGATATGTCAATGGAGTCGTGCACGACACTTCTAACCTACTTGTATGGAAACATTACGCAAGAGGACTTCTGGAAGCATCGGCTGGCCTTGCTTGGGGCTGCAAACAAATACGCCATAGCTGACCTTAAAGATGCTTGCGAGGAAAGCCTGTTGGAAGACATCAATTCAACGAATGTCCTTGAGAGGTTGCAAGAGGCCTGGCTTTACCAGTTGAGCAAGCTCAAGAAAGGGTGCTTGACATACTTGCTTGATTTTGGCAAAATATATGACGTTAGAGAGGAATTAGACAACTTTTTGAGGCATGCAGACAGGGAATTGATGCTGGAAATGTTTCAAGAGTTGCTTACAGCTTGTAAACTTGTGTAAGATAAGTAAAGACTTCTTTGTTTGGAAGTGCTTTCCCCTGGGACGTACATATAGTGAAGCTCCTTTACATTATTTTACCTATGTTGTGTTTTAACCCTCCAGTGGAACGATTGGCTCTGTAGATGATGTAGAGTTGAAGTAATCCTTTGTCAAATAGCAATATTGGAAAGCTTCATTCTGGGTTTAAATACTATCTGATGATGAGCAATTTGGAATGGATTCAAGTTCTCACCTACAATGTGATGTGAGTGTCACAACTAGTTTCGTTTGGTATAGTATAAGTGTATAACCTTTTTACGCATATGACACGTATGGATTTCGACTTCGGACTTCGGCGATTGAGGAGGGACCCTTGCTTTCTTCTGAATTGTTAAGTTTGTATTCCGCATATCATATATATATAGGAGAGAGTCTTTTTTATATCAGAATTTAATAAGTAACAGATCCCAAAAAAATAGAACTCAAATTTTTAATAAATAATTTATATGAATTAATAGAAATATTTAACTTTAATGAAGATTTACAATTAATAAGTCTATTATATTTTAAAGACATGATTTTTTTTAACATTTTAACTAGAATTAAATGTTCACATTTGATTCATTATTTAAAAAGTGGCAAATCATTTTTGGTTTTTCTAATAAATAAATTTATATTAACTTTAATGTTAATTTACAACTAGTAGTATTATGTTTTTTTAATATGATATTTAAATGAAGTATGATTCTTTATTTTATTTTTATTTTAAAAAATTTAACCAATAATAAATATTTTTTTTGGTTACATAAATTCAAAACTAGTGCGATTATATCAATCTCATAATATTTAATGCTAACATAACTTAAATCAATTTTATTTATATTTATTTATTCAAATATTTAATATTGCATGTGCAAAGAAGAGAATTTTATATTTTTGTTGGTTTATTACTAGATGACTATTAATTTTTCATTTCTTTTATTAATTATATATTGTTAATTCAGTTCCTTACTTATCGGAAAAGGTAATTTGGAAAAAGTTGAATATATCAAAAGGTAATAATTTTAATTTAAAATTTATTAGTTTTATTTGAAATTACCATTAATATTTAAAAAAAGTATATATAAATGATGCATTTACTTAATACATGCTTACAATAAGTTATATTTTATTATTAAAACAATTTTATTCATACTTACAAAATTAACTTTAATTTAATTATATTTGTTGAAGGTTTCAAGAGATGTTTTAGTGATAACAAAATAAAATTACTACTAATGAGTGAGCATTTATGGAATTATCAAGTAGTTAAGTGAAGTATTTTGAGATGTAAAATTTAATTGGGCATTATATTATTAATTGGGCATTATGTATGTATGTATACTGTTGTTAAATTAAGTTCATTGATTAGAAAAATCTTTTGACTTTTATAAACACTTAATTTACCCCCTTCCTAAATGTTCCTAAGGACTAGCAAGCAATATCATAACATGCCTATCAAGCTAGGAATTATGATGAAATCATATAGCAAAGATCAAGACGACATATTTAGGAGCATCATCATCATATTCAACCAAAAAGGACAAAGCATTAGTTGAGCACTTTTCTTTGATGATAAAGATTACCTTTATTGAAAAAATAGGAGATTGTAAAATCCCCAAAATCTCGATACTTTTTGGGTCGTGAATAGTATATCCTAAGGTGAATAGCGACACTTGGGAATCAAACTACATTTTATTTTATTTGGCATCGGATAATATTATTCAAAGATAGCCCGATGATCAAATTAGAGCTCAAAACAAGTTTGTTTGGATGATTCGACCAAAAGTTGACTAGTGGTCAAAGTTTCACCTGAGAAAATGTGAATGTAAAACCCAAAATATTAATGAAAATAAATGATATTAATTAAGGTTTTTATATGTTGGACACCCCGCTCTTATGAGTCACGAGCCTGACGTCCTAAGTGGCATCTAGACACGTGTCCCGCAAGGGTGGTGTGCCCCCACCAGGACGACCTACTTTTACTATATCCAAACAGAAGTCGACCTTAATCATTTTGCACCAGTCTTGGGACAATTGGCAAAACTGTTGGACCCCGATCCTTGAGTGAAAATAAGAAGTTTTCAAAAGTGGATGAGTTGATTGAAATTAAGTTGAAAATTTATAAATAAAGAGAGAGTGTGAGAAGATGAAAAAAATTGTGAAAAGTTTGACTTTTGGCATTTGAAAGTTGACTTTTTGGCCTTTGAAAGTCAAATTTTGATTTAGGCATAATTTGAGAAAATGGTCTTCTAGAAACTTGTAGATTATGTTAAGAGCTTTCTGTAGCCATAAAGTTTACAATTTTTCGATATCGGGAGTGAAAGTTATGATCAGTCAAAGTTTATGTGTGATAGGGTTGACTTTTGACTTTAATT
>JANITW010000002.1:11880132-11890142 GCA_027564335.1 Erythroxylum williamsii | reverse complement strand
CATTTTTGGCTTCTAAAATGCAAGCCAATAAATTCCTCTTCCCATTTTGCCCCTCCTTCAAAGCCTTAAAGCCTTCCGACTTAAGTGATCTCTCTAAAATACCCCTTATGTAACTTATCACTTTAACTTTAATTCAATTCACCTATGTAACATAATCTCATTAACATTAATATGCTAATTAATTCCAACATACATTAATATAGCAAGATCCCAAAATTAATCTAATCATGCTCATTTATCACGGAAAAAAAATTTGGAGGCCAACATTATATGGCATTGATATCTTTTAAGGGTATTTTTTTATTGAGAAGAACAAAAAATGGATTAAAAGTTAAAGTTAATTTTGGATCTTTACCCAAAAAAAGGGAAAAAGTTATTAAGGGACTACATAACATAAATTGCCACCTAACACTCTCTTCTTCACCAAAGATAGCTAAGAGCAAGTCTTCTCCTTTCTTCTCCATTTTTCTTTCATTTTCAAGCCAACTTTCTCTATTTTTAACCCCCAAATCACCAATTAAATAGTAAATCATCAACCTATGGTCCCTAAACTCACCATATCAATAAAAAAAATAGTAAAAGATGAAGAAAAGGTATATGGGTGCTCTTGATGAATAGTACCCAAAAATTTATAAGGTAAGTTAATGGAGTTTTGATTATTTTTAGTACGTGATTTTGGTGGAGTTTCATGCATTGATGAATAAAATTAATGAAATGAATGTTTATGAAATATTGTGAAGATAAAGAAAAGGAATTGAAGGAGAGAGAGAAAGATAAAGAGAAGGAATAAGAAATTGATGGTGAAATTGAAGTTGATGGAAGCTTGATTTAAAGAATTAGACTTCAATTTGGTGTGTGTTCTTGCAATTCTATTTTTCCCTAAAAATTGTGTATTGGGTAATTTATGATTGTTGAGATAAAATTGGGGATTCATGAAATTTTTTTAAAATATTTAATTAGAATGTAAATGAAGATGTATATGTGATTAATTTGAATTTTGGACTTATAATTTGTATTTTTTCCCAATTTGCATACATTATGTTTGAATTGGGAAACTTGATATACATGTTAGTTTTGACTATTTGGTGAGATTAATATGTTTTGAATGTTGTATGAACTAAATTAAAACTAATAACGGAAGGAAAGAAAAGACATTTGCTTTCGTCGAATATGGAATAGTTTGAATTGGCTATTATGCATGTTTATCATTAAATTCCAATGGAATTTAATTAGATTTGCCCCTAGTAAAATAGATAGGAATGTGATAAGATTAGCATGCCAATTAGGGAGTTAGCAGTACTGCGTCATGATATGTGTTATTGGACTGTATGACTCCGAGTGTTTGGTTCCAGTGTAAGACATTTGATTTGTGTTATGAACTGCATAGCTCCGAGAGCCTAGTTTCAATATGAATGTATATATAAAGAAATGGATTGTATGGTTCTACAAACCCAGACTAGTATTTTAAAATCCCTCTTATCCAGCTTGGCGATGCAATTTCGTTGGATTTTACTTTGGAGCAATTACAAAAAATAGATAAATGCATGATCAATGATTAAAAAACTTCAAATGAAAGTAGTAATTGAATGTACAATTTATTGATCATTGTATAATTAGATATGAAATATTATAATAGATACATGCTTGTATTTCATAAATTGATTTTAAATGTCTATTTATGCTTAGAAATAAATGATGATATTTGTATTTAAAAAATATTATATGTTATGCATGTTATAGTGGAATGAATTAATTGAAAGAGAAATAGAATAGTTTGAACACCACTAAGCCTATAGCTTAGCTTGTGGATTTTCTTTCTGCGCGTAGGTTTTAAAGAAAATTAGAAGAGAACTATGGTGGATCTACTACAAGACAATAGTCAAATAGAGGATCTCGGAAGATTTAGAGGTGGATGTACTTCAAAATGTTATTTTTGTTTTTGGTTATGACATGTACACATGAAAAAGTGAAGGATTACATAATTTTATTGTGAATTATATATGAAATTTATGTATGAAATTTGGTTTAGATGAGTGGAAATGTATTGGAGGATGGGTAAATTATTTTGGAGATGGATAGTTGAGTAGCATGCATGAAAAGTGTATTGAAGTTTCTACAGGAGGTTTTAAGTAAATATAGAGGAAATTCTACCAAAATTTTTATAAAGTGAATATTAATTACTAGGATAATGAGGTTTTAAATAGAAAATGTTGTAGTTCGAAGTATTAGGTATTTAAGAATATGGTTCGATATGTCGATTCCATTATCAGGTGTGGGGTGTTACATTTAGTGGTACAAAGTTCATTTTAAGCGATTTTGGGTCTATTATTAAGTAAATAAAGGAAAAGTGAATTGTGTACATGCCAAATGAAGGATTATATGAGAATGTGAAGTGAATCTAATATTGATCTACTCTTTCTGTCTGCTATAAACTAAAGAGTGGAACTAGGCACTCTGGGGGTCGCTAAGGGAGAGAAGGAAAGTTATGCGTCAGTTAGTGGTACAGATAGGGGCATGGCAGGGCAGACAATATAGCCTTTACCACCACCTGTCGGTCAACCAATTCCTAACCCGGCAGAGTTTTTTCAGACTATGGTGGACTAAGTAAAATAACAAATGGTTACTGTAGTTCGTGTACAACCACAACCACCTCTTCCATTACAGAAGCTTACATTAGAAAAAGCCAAGAGGTT
This sequence comes from Erythroxylum williamsii, assembly GCA_027564335.1. Lineage (NCBI taxonomy): Eukaryota > Viridiplantae > Streptophyta > Magnoliopsida > Malpighiales > Erythroxylaceae > Erythroxylum > Erythroxylum williamsii. The sequence goes on along the minus strand of JANITW010000002.1, from coordinate 11,887,449 downwards.
GGGAGTAGAGGATTTTCTAGGGGAGTCATCAGTTACTACTCCAGATGCTGAGTTTTGGCCAATCAAGATAAAGAGAATTTTTGATGTTCTCTATTGCACACTGGAAGAGAGATTGGAGAGTGTGAATGGTCTTCTCCATTGCATACTTTTTGTTCCAATTTGCAGATAAATATGTAGGGGAGGCTTATAAGGATTAGATGAGGGGCGCATTCCTTCATTTGAAATAGATGTATAGGACAGTATCAGAATATGAGAAAGAGTTTGATAGATTGAGTATGTATGCAGAGATATTAATTCTTACGGGGGCAGATAAGTGTAAGAGATTTGAAGCAGGCCTCCATCATGACATTAAAAAACCTCTTGTTGCACTATAGATTAGGGATTATGGAGAGATGGTAAAAGCAGCTTTAAGCATTGAAAATGTTAATATTGATGAACAGAAATTGAGAAATAAGGGACAACAGATGAGGAGTCAGGGACAATCTAGTTCATCCTTCTCGGCCAACAAGAAGCAAAAGGGTTCAGGGTTCTCAGGCTCCAGCACAAACGCAGACATCCTAACGTCAATCAGGCTAGAGTTAGAGATCAATGGTTAGGGCAGGATAGTTGACCCACTAATAGCTAGTATAGCAGGTGGGTCAGGACGTGGGGTAGTTATCCCATGTGAGCATTTTGGGAAGAAACACGATGAACAATGTTAGAAGATGATGGGAGCAAGGATCTATGGAGAGTTTTCAGAGAGATTGCCTTGGTAGATGGTATCAAACATTTAGTCAAGCAGAGAGACCAGTTCCCCTATCACCATGGGTAGAGGTAGAAGTACGAGGGCCAATTTTAGGTAAGTAATGAGGGTTTAAACATAATAAATGAATACAATAATAAAAGATTTTATATTTTTTACTAGCAAAATTCAATCAAATTAATCGTTAATCAGTTATAAATATATAAATTATAGCAAAATAAGAAATTTATTATTATATAATAATAAAATTTAATAAAAGATTTCATTCATTATCATGTTAACCTAATAAATATAATTAAATAATAAATATTTATTAAAATTATTATATTTTAATATAATTAATTATATGTAAATATGATATATTAATAAATTAATATGTTTGTCACATATTACCTTTGTCATTTGATAACTCTCAATCTCTTTCGAATGACAAAACTGTTTATGTAGAGAAAGTTTGTCAAATATGTGCTTTGTCAATATTTTTAATAAAAATATTAATGAATTAGGCTTTATAGAAATTTTTTGTAAGTATGAAGACCTTACACAAAACTTTAAAATAAATGACATTTTAATGAAATTGATAAAATCCTACGTAAGATTAATGTCTTCTACAAAGTGTTAGTTTAAGCTTCGCAAGGTTGTGAAGCCTTTGTCATTGGCTTATGCATTAGCCAACTATTGAGATTTTAAGTCTATCGTGACAAGAAAAATTGAGTGTATGATTTCTCCAATATATTGTTAAAAAATCATAATCTTTATAGATTTTATTAAAAATATTTCAACTTTTATTTTTTAACATTAACAAACATCACTTCTGAAAATCTATATACATCTATCATAATGTTAACAATATTTTTCACACTAATTAACTTTGGTGACATGTCAAGTGTTATATAATTATAACAATGTGTTAATTTTTTCTAAAATAGGTAAAAAAAGTTCAATCTTTATACTTGTATCTATTAGAATAATTCTAATTAATTTGTGGGCTTATATTTATATTATAGAAATATTGTATATTTTGTACTATCATTAAGGTTCGGTTTAATTAAAGTGACTGATTTAAATTTTGGCCTTAAAACATCTAGAAAGGTATGAGCCAGTTTTATATGAGTAAAGACCAATATAACAATTTCCAATTTAGAAATTGTAAACCCATTAGGTGTGGGGGTTTACCTTTACAAAAATATGGCTATGGTCCCAAGTTATATGTGTGGCTATTAGGTTTTCTCTTAGTATCCCTATTGGGAGTGAAAATCACAAAATAAGAGCCAACATACCAACTTGGAATATTGTAATTCGAATTTTCAACTCAATAGATTCAAGTATGCTTCTGCTTTTATGTTTTGATGATTTAACATGAGTTTTGTGATTTATACAATGATTTTTGTAACAATAAAGTTTAATCCATCAAGTGGTATCAGAACAAATCCATCAAGTGGTATCAGAGCTTACTCATATTGAATCATTAAACTTACGATTCTATTTTTTATTTTATTAAATAGTTGTAATATTCTATTTATTAAATATTTGTAATATTCTATTTGTAATTTATAATTTATTAATTAATAAAAAATTGGATTCAACCATCAGTTTGGATATGTTATCTTCGTTTTTGTAAGAGATAATGTGTACAATTTGGTTAAAGATCTACTTCGAAGGTGGGTAGCCTTAACTAAATGTATATCTCCCACTTTCCAAGAGAACTTATGGTTTTTAAGTACTTTCATTTCAGAAACTGTTGGAATGTTTTCTTAAAAGAAGTATCACAATGTAGAAAAAGACAAACAATATCATGTCTATCAAACTGAAAAAAGGGCAATGTCTTTTTATAGTATGAGTGAGGGATTTCAAATGCCTCCCTCTTTTGAAAATGTAATAACAGTTGCAAATTTCCTAACTTCTTGTATCATTTGTCTCAGTTTATCACACACTGTCCACTCTCCAAGGTTAACACATATTGTTAACTTTACCTTACATCATTCTACTTTTTCATTGAATCCACAATTAGTGTATTTGCAATCCCTTTATGAAGATAACACTACATCACGTCATTGTCAGTTTTCCTTTTAGGACTTCTTGTCTCTTCTCATTTTCTCTTTTTAATTGATTTCCTGTCATTCACATGAACATATGCCAATACCTAATCATCCGTACTTGGACTTCCATAAATTCCACTTCATTTGAGTATTTCACTTCGCAGTTCAGGACTATTTTAATCTTAGTTCCAGTTTTGCATCACATATGGAGACCTATGCATTTCACATTGCAATAGAATCGCCTCAAATTAAAATTCCACTTACGTAGTTGGATACTTTACATTTCCGTACACACAATACAGATAACCTCAGTCGTATATTTCACTTGAGATATGACTCAATTTCACTTTTGATTTCGTTCATACTTCTTTTCGTTTGACCATTAGTCTTGCTACCGTCATTATACTGTTCACGAAATTCTCATCAGTCAACGAGTTTCCCTAATTGCTGGTCAATCCTTCTCAACTATACACCCTATCTCAATCACAATTTTATGCCATAACTTTCCAGAACATTCCTTGCATTTTTTTTTCATTTCCTCTCATACAGATACGCTCAGTCCTCTTATGTCTTACTGTAACCCATTCTGAACCTTACATTATAGGATCAAAGTCACCGATCATTTTCTCTATTATTTCCATGCATATTTCACATATGTTTCATTAATCATGATCAACTTACTTACTATCCAATATATTTCGCTTACGTTTCATTACACATATTTGTATTCCTATATCATTCATGTGTCAGCTTGACCTTTTAAGGTAATATCCACTTGGCTTATACAATGTCATCTCATTATTGCTACGTATCTCTTTATTTTCCTCAAACAATCTATGATAGGGTATTCATAGTACTATTACATTCGGGGATGTGTCCCCAAAACACGACAAAATCGTTGATACAACTCCACTTTATCTCTATCTATTTACCCATCCATTTACCATTTCTGTGTCCATATACATCTTTTCAACCAATCCAAAATATCTCGATATACGATTAGTGGAAATTGTCAGTCCGTCTCTTCTTTTTTTTACGTTCTTATTATACTGATTTCCAAACTCTTAGCACAATATTCACATAACCATTTCAGTCTCAAGCTTATGCGCTCATGATCATAACCGTTTCACGAGTTCATTTCTGTTTATCTGTACACTTTTGTCTCACCATTTCTACTTCTTCTTACCCTAATAGTCACTTTACTCTTTCAGTTCTTTCAGTTCTAGGTAGGCCTTTACGGTAAAATATTGATCTTATTACAATCTCTCTATCAACATCTATCTATGATATCACTAACACACATGTAGTGAATCCATCTTTGCCTGATCAAACCATATACGTTTTGCTCATTTCCAGTTCCCATTTCATTACTTCATCATTTAATCTCACATAGGCCTACTATAACCAGTATGTCTCTTATATCTACAGTGGACCTCTCCAAGTTCTAGACATGATCGTTTTCTGTCGCCGTAATATTGCCACTTTAATCCGGGGATTCATTTTCATATTAGTTCTTTCCTCAATCAACCTATGCCCACATAGTCATACGTCTACTACATTCCGGGTTTATAACCACAGTACCATATAACTCTCATTACTCGTTTTTCCTTTTTCCCTTTCCTAATTGCTTATCCACTTTCAGGGGTTCTCATTCACATACATTCTCACGATTCTCACACTTCATCATTTAACACATGTGTACACGTAGGATTTATCCTCGTGCGACTCAGCCTAGGGATCAGTTGCCACGGTCTGCAACGACACGACTCAAATACATGCAACCTATGTTCCAAAAATTGCCCAGATACAATACGTACTGCTGGGCTTTGATACCACCTAAATGTAACACCCCACTCTCGCGTGACCCGAACCCGATATCATTGGCGATATCCGAGTCCGCGCCCCGCGAGGGTGGCGTACTACATCAATCAATTAAAACTCAGTACACATATTTTCTTATTTTTTTTTCGTTTTAAGACATGCATTCGCGCGGAATAATCAGTAGACAGTAGTAAACATTAGCAGTTATTACAATCATTTAACAATACTTTACAGTAACCATAAAGTTCACATACAAATCAGTTTACAAAGATTGCGGAATACAATATTAGGAAACACTAATGCAGACGCGAACTGATCCCGACCTCTATCTCAACTTGCATGCAGTAGGCATACTCCCGTGTCAAACGGGGTACTCTTTTAGTCCTGAAAATAAGATGCAAAATTTTGATGAGTTTTTGCGAACTTAGTGAGGAACCATCATCGATGGTTCGCCCAATTCATGCATCATTTACGCACAGCACAGTATAATACAATATACAAGAAATCATAATTTGGTTTGCAATAATAATACAGTCAGAAATACCATGTCATAATCACATCACACTTTTATAAGGCATTCATGCCTTTTTCCCATTTGCAGTATGCAGTCAAATATGTATGCAATGCACATGTGACACTTTCCAGTTATTACAGTGTTGTGACCGAGCGCGTAACAGTAAACAGTATTCAGTGGACGCATAGCGTCTAGGGAGTAGGACTCCCTACGAGCTCGAGGCTCTTTTCAGTATCAGTATCAGTATCAGTGGCGACTCTGGTCACAACTGTTATTATTAGCCGTTTATGCATTTGTGTATGAAATGCATATGTCCAATTAACAAGCCATAAAAATAGTCTGCCCCAGTAGAGGCAAAGATATGAAGCACAGTACTCACAGTGTTCACAATATAGCACAGTATGCACAGTATTCACACAATGTAGTGCAGTATGCACAGTATGCACAGTAATCCCAATGTATCATAGTATTCAACAGTCAATTCACAGTCAAGGTATTACAGTCAATAAACAGTCTGTCATTTAGCAAACACTTCACACGTAGCACATTAAGGTACTTCTACGTCATGATTCTCCATACATCGGGCCCTCCGCCCGGAATCAGTAGTCAGAAGCAATACACAACCCTAAACCCTCCATTATTCTCCACAGTAAACATATAATAATTGAGTGAACCATCTAGGTTACTCACCTGGATTTCCGAGCTACTACCTTCTCAGTGACATTGGAGGATTGACGCTCCAAAAGTACCTCTATAACAGTTACAATAGATAATGAGACCAATTGCTCAATCAGAACTATGTAATGATGCACATGGAGCAATTAGAAGATGCACAATGCATGTTCATGATATTCCCAGCCTTAATCCAAATTTTCCATTCTTAAAAATCCGTCTAAACAGTAGAAAGTTAATGGCACTGACGGTACTGAATTCGGACCTCTATAGGTCCAAAAATAAATAAAACAGTGACCAGAAAATAATAAACTGGACCCACGTCAATTTTCCGTCCAAAAATTCCCAATCTCTCAGAAAATGAAATTAAATATTCTATGAATCCGATGCCTCAAGAATCAGGTCAATCGGATGTCGGACGGAAAAGTTATGAGCGAAAGAAGCTCAAAATTCAAATAAAATAATTCATATATATATATATATATATACTACCCCTATTTTATTCTCTTTTTCTTATCTTCAAACCAAAATTTAAACACCTATAACTCCTTGTGCACAACTCAGAACATTACAAACTATATCTCGTTGGAAAGATCATGAAAAAATCTACAAGTTTCATGAAGACCCCAACAATAAATTTCACCCCTAAGGGTGTCAAAACTTCAATTGAAACTTCTGCCCATTCAAAACCTATCAAAACAGAACAGTACTTGGTAAATTCAGTAACTTTCACTATCTTCAGTCAAAAATTACACAATAAATATGCTCAGAAAGATCACAATGTTATCCACAACTTTCATGTACAATCCAAAATCCAATTCAATTGTTAACTAGGTCAAACAATTCACCAAAGCTTCTGCCTACAGAAATTTCCCAATCTGACCAGTAAATTTCAAACCAGTATATCTCCTAGCACCAATGTCAATAAAATTACTATTTTATATTACTGGAAAGATAAGATCTAATACTTAAATTTTCATGAAGAGCTTAAGAGCCAATTCCATCTCTAACCAATTCAAAAATGCCAAAAAAGTGACTGATGATGGCAGCAGTTAAAAAATCTAATGCAGGATCCATTTTTGAAAACTCATAACTCCCAAATCTGATCTCCAAAAATTTCATGCCATATACAATTTTCAAGATAATTGGTTCCTCTACCACTCTTTAGAAGATCACTCAAGTCAATTTAGTTCAAGAAAATTGCTAAAATTGCTTCCAATCAGACTGCTCACAAAACTGACATTTCAACTAGGTTTCACTAAAATGCATTTTACCAGCCAATAGTCATCAATCCATATCTCCCAATATACATATCGAAAAATTGAAAAATAAGTGGCATTGGAAAGCTAACAATACAGGATTCAACTTTCATTTAGACCATTTGCCCTAATTCAGTATCAATTAATTTAGAAAAATTATCAAAACTCTAGGTTATGTGGTTCGGTTACTGTTCATTCCAGCCATCAGCAGTAACTTTCCATGCTAAAATTCACCCTCTTAAGACTAAAATTAGACAACACCTATTTCAC
>JANITW010000002.1:11755309-11768188 GCA_027564335.1 Erythroxylum williamsii | reverse complement strand
TCATCCCCAAAAGTCAAACTTTCTAAATTCTTCAATTTTTCACACTTTTTCTTTTTAATTCTAGCTTTTCAACTCTATTTCAATCAACACATTCACTTTTGAATATTTCTTATTTTCACTCAAAAATCGAGGTCCAACAAGAAACTTTTTATTTTGTCTTTCCAAGATTGTGGAAAGGTACCCCACGATCGTGGGAAATGTTCTGAAATAAAAATTTTGTTTTGTATGATTGTTTAACCAACTAAGGATAAGCTACTTTACTTTGGTGTATTTGGACTTGACTGAGGCTTAAAATGAACCTAGATTGTTGTTGGATTAATTGGTTAACAGTTTGATAAGTTTAGGTTGTTAATTGAGGTTATAAATTAAGGAATGGATTGTTTGAGATCAATGTATCTAAATCTGAAATTGTGAGTTGTTAAAGGAATGAAAATGTTCTTATGGATGCAAATTTGATCCAAAGGTTGTGAGAGATGTGAATTAGGTATGCATGAATCAGAATTGGGAAGTTGTGTGAATATATAATGCTAGAAAAGGATTGGTGAATAAATGGTTGATGAATCTAGAGTAACCAAGTTTTCTTAAGGCATATACCTAATTACAAACAAGATACATACAAGCTATGATGAATGAATGAGCAATATTTGTGAATAAGATTACATACCCAGGATAGTAAATTGAACATGCATTAAACATAACACATATACATGTGTATGCTTGAGTACTTATTTGATTAAACAAGTTATTAGTGTGTAGATATGTGTGTATTGCATGATATAGAAGCACAAATTGTTCAACAACATCTAGACATTGTCAGAACATCAAGGAAATAGCTAATCTGGAGCATACTGTAAGTCAACCTAGATGTTTTCTAACTATATTTAATTTGTTTTGTTTAAATTCCAATTATTAAATTTTTACCTATGAGATTGTGATAATTCTAGGCATTTATTATTCAAGGAGTTCAATATTCAGGAATGTATTGGAAGTGTTATCTACTTGTATGTGAAAGTGGGAAGTGAGTGCTCAACTAAATGTTAAATGTTAGATTTAGATCCGATGAATGCAATAAATGCCTATGTACCCTGAATGAAAGTTGTTGATGGCGATTTGATGCATTTCATGACATTGATATGCATGATCAAATAAAGGAGTTGTGACCGGAGTGACCAGTGTAGAGAGGAGCTTAAAGCTAAAAAATGTGCACAAAGAGCCATAGGCTTAATGATTAATGAGCCTAGTATCCATAATGGATATGGGACAGTGTCTGAAATGAGCCTGATGTCCGCAACAAATACGAGATAGTTAAATTGTTGCTCGATCACAACAAAATAAAATGAAAGTGGAGTCACATGTGTATTTGCATATATATATATATCATGTATGTGTAGTGTGGATAGTTGTGAAGAATTACTAAATTATGTTAAAATAGTATTATAAAATGTTTATGTACATGTTTAACTGAATGATTAAGATGAGTGATTTGATTATTCGATATGACTATATGTGTTTGTGTTCATAATGTGTTGGTTGACATGTGAGGTACATATATCGTGATTTGGTATCCAAATTAAATGATGCGATAAATGGGGATTGGTTTTGAAGAATGTGATATATTTTAAAATTTTGGATTATATGTTTGTGAAATTGTGTCCTGACTTGAGTGAACACATCAATGATGATTCATTCATTGAGTTCGTAAACTCATCAAAATTGCAATGTTGATTTTCAAGTACTGGAGTGACTTAGCTTTTAAGCCAATCTAGTAGTAGCCTAGTATTGTCCATTTTAGAACCCATAATGACTCAACGGTCTGGTCAGCTAAATCTAAAGCATCTAGTTAGATTATTTTGGTCCAATACCCAGCTTTATGTTATGCTCATTGTATAAAGGTGTTAACTTTCACATGATATGTATTATATAAATATGAATTATGAATGTAATGAATGTTTATGAATGTAATGAATGTTTATGTTTGTGAATCAAATGCAAAGAATCTCAATTATCCTTGGTAATGTAAATACTTATGGCTATGAATAACATGAGGAAACTTAGTTCTTCGAAATGCTTATGTTCTATATGATGCCATGATAAGTTGATGTGACTGCTCTAACTTACCGCTTCTAAGGGGTATATGCTCGGATATTCTATGCAATGTCGGTATATGCTCTACAGTAGTGGCGTCTTACATATTATATAATTTTTAAATATTTTTTGTATTACCAATACTAGGCTACTGGTGATGAACTATATTTTCGTTGCAGAAAGTAAATCTTTTTGCGATGTTTTCCGTAATTTAGTTAAATAAATATTTTTTGCAATGAATTTTCAGAATCGTTGCAAAATGATTAACATTTAGCTACTACTGGCTTAATTCGTCACCAGTGTTGGAACCTTTTGCAAAGTTATGTTTTTTGTAACAAAGTTTTAAATTGTCTCTAACAATTATACTTTATGTGACAAATTGTCAAATAATCGCCAATAGTGATTTTATAACATATATATTTCTTGGGAGAATTTTGATGAATTTTTGTGTGTGATAGTATTCTTAAAATTAGTAATGTAAAAAAGATAATTTAATGATAAGTGTGCTTAATAATCCTAGGTTAATTATAATTGACATTTATATGATTTTTCATATATTTTTAATTGCCTTCTTTATAAATTTGTCTAAATAGTTAATGCATTCAAACTCTATAAATTTGTTTATATCTATGGATTTATACACAAATTATTGTTTAATGATGCCTATTGTACATAGTACTACACCTTTGTTCATATATACTAAAAGAATGGAACATCTAAAAATTGTAAAATGTTTTCAAAGTTTTAAGAATATTGTTGAAAAACATAAGCACGATAGGTAATTTTAAATTTGAAAAGTAAATATTTTTTGACATAAAATGATAAACGTATGTAAAATTTTAATGGTAATATGATCAAAATATCATAAATTTATGTTTACTAATATTCTTAATCATTGATGTTTGTTGACAATAAAATAATAATACATATAAATATTGAAATATGTTAAGCAACATAATATCATGATATATGGTATATAAGTACTACAAGATGTTAATTATAATTGTAACAATTCTTACAAACAAAATAATAAATAAAGTTTCACACCTTACATTCCATTAAAAAGGAAAAAATAATTAGTTTTTTAGATTCCAAGTGACATTAGAGTTGGTACAAAAGGTAAAGGGTCCAATGTTTGGATTACCAAGAAGGCTCTTTACACATTCCAAGCCATCAATTGAAATAATTAAAGATCTTCCCTTAAGGTCTGGTGAATTGATACCCTCTTCCAGCAACTTCTTTACTTTAACTAAATTTGCATAAGATATAGTATAAGATTTCCCAAATGCAGTACGCATGATGATATTAGATGAACCACATGTAACATGCATTTCAGCTAATGAGCAAACAGTATAGAACAATCAAAGCTAAATCAAACGTTATTTGAAACCCAAATTCAAACACATGCATACCCGTCTGATAAGCTTCATCATTATCACAATGAACAAACATAGTTTTTGTAAACTGATTTTTCTAATGCTTACGCACCATTGGGACTTCATCACCTTGTCCATTTCCATCTATGTTCTTTTTAAGATTTGAGGAAGCTTAACTTAATATATAGTATATAAAATCAGATGTTGATATAATAGCTTCATAAGAAAATGAGATACATATAATAAAGAAGAAAGGTAGTTTAAATGATACTAAAAATCTTGAAGGAGAAGATCAATCATGGAAGGCAAGGTGTGATTAATGTTTGATGAGCATATTTTCTTTGCATCGATTTATTCTTCATTAGGGAGAATTTTGCCACATTCCTCCCAGTAAAATCCATTTTTTCCATCAGAAACTAGTCGCCACGTCGACACTTTGCGATGAATTAATGTTAACAATTGTATTATGAAAAATTCAATAAAAGACTTAATATTTAAATGTTCCAACATTCTAGCAATGTTAATTTTTTTTATCTATCAAGGTTGAGGATGTTAAGTGTGCATGCACTATGTTTAGGGGATGTATTAAAGTCCTTTGCAACTCTGAAATATGATTGCTTCTATGTACATAAACATCCCTTGCAAAATCCTCTAATGTAAATAGTTGTGTAATCATGACATAACTTTAATTTATCTTAATAATTAGCTTGTTAGTTTTGACATAATCCATTATATATATGTTTTCCTAAAATATATACTGAATAAATTCAAATGTGCGTATGGTAAAAAATTTGGTCTTTTAAGAATATGAGTAATAGGTCCTTAGGTTTGAGCTACTCCATTTGACTTTAATTGTTTGTTTAATCATAGCCTTATAACACACTGATATAATGTCATTTTGATGGATACATCTGTATACTATAAGTGTGACACCTTGGGAGGATATGCAAGTACCATATAATTAGAATTGAAACAATCCAAATCATATGAAACATTTCATATATGCATTCCCAGAATCTCAAGCAAACATACATTACAAATCATCACATGTGTTTTTTAAATATAACATATCATTCATACTGTGTTTATCATAATACGTACCATAAATTGAAAAATCAACCCGTATTAATGTCATTACAAACCATCAAAAAAATTCAAATTGTTTCATTTAACATATACAACTCAAAAACAAACTCAAATACACATTTTGACAAACAAAACTCAATCTCCGTTGGCCATTGCGATTGTCTTGTCCCAGACTTTATAATCTTTTTTATGAATTTACACGGGGCAAATCCACCGTGCTAAGTATATAGCTTAATGAGTAATAACTAAACCATGTGTAAAAACAATTAATATTAAATCATGTTATAGCATAAGCATCTCAAACATAATGAATGTCAATAACAGAACTAAGGACACATAATACAAAACTGATTATTAGAATAGGCTGATAACCCATTAGATTAAATTTTTAGATTTACTGCTTATCAAAACTTATCATAGATCAAAATACAAAATGAAGTAGATTGTAAATCCATGAATAGAAGTGGGTAAAAGGACTTATATAGGAGATACCATAAATGGCATGATATATAAGAAGAGACTTAAGTCTTGATACAGGAGACACCGAAGTGCCAATAACACGAGACACTGACGTGTCACAGGAGCACCAAAGTGTCAATAACAAATGACACTGAAGTGTCACAGGAGCATCTGCAAACCCTTCTAGGCATGCATATTTATCCAAAACTAGGACTCAACAGTTTCCAAAACAAAACAAGTACATTTCATGTGCAAAAATAATTTGTCATCATATTCACATGCATCAAAAATCTCAGAAAATCATTATCCAGAATTTAGAACATAATTAACATAAATCAAAATCAATTTAGTACTAAGCAAAAGAAAGTAAGGTGTGAGTGTCCTAGAGATTATTGACAGTTGCTCCATTTCATTTAATTCCTTGAAATTCTGGTAATATCTGGAGATGACCAATTTACTTGCCCTTTTATATACAATCAAACTCAATTTCATAATACCAAATTATTCATGTAACTGAATAAGCATTCTTATAAATGCACCGTGAAACATGCATAATCAATGACATATCCTCGGGTAAATTTCCTTATTGAACTAAAGTAAACATCAATTGTGTTCCAAAAATTCTAGAATTCATACACTCATTCACTATTTCTACTTTTTCCTCAAAACAGACTTTCGAGTCTATTTTACATGATCATTTAGGTCAAGAAAATGGAATATTTATGTAAAATTTCCTTCTAGACAACTTCCCCCTTTTTTCTTAGGTTTCCAATGATTTTAAGATCATTCAATTTGATTTAATATACTAAACGTTATACTCAAAATATTTTTGACTATTCTGAAACTACAGTCGAATTCTTAACTCAAATTCAGAATAAAGTTTGGAATTATTAAAACCAGAATTAAAATTTTACATCTTCATAAAATTGCATCCCCATGTCTCTATTTTAATTAGAATCAATAATCATCTCATTTAGAGCTCTACAGATCAAGATATGATCAAAATACCAAAGTATGTTTAGTAAAATAATTCAGTTCATACTATTCCAACAGATTCCCTCAGTTTCATTTAATCAATCCTATTCAAAATAATTCATAAGGCTACCAATTTTTATGGACAAGTAAAACAATTTGTGAGAAATATATTGGTTCAAGAATTAAATCATTTGGAGGTCATATGACAAAGCTATGGCCAAATGAATCAAAGTTGTTTAGGTTGAAGAAACCCTTAGGGTGCATGATTGTGCTTAAGCATGATCATGAGATCCCGAGTTATCCAGTAGAGTCATGATCATGCTGGTGCATGATCGTGAACCACTATTTCCTTCAACAGAGTCATGATCGTGTTGAAGCATGATCGTGTACTCCATTTTTCCATAACTGTCGCAGAAATGGTTCTCCAACTTCTTCTTCTCTTCTTCTTAATCCTTCATCACACATTTGTACACTTACATTCACCACTTTATTTCACTTCCATATCATCTCAACTCATTCATAACACAACTCAAAGTAAAGTTTATAGTCAAAAACTAAAAATCGATACATACACGTATTTCAGTATTTTCAATTTTTCTCTCACTATTGTAAATTTCTATCTTTCATCTTATGCTTTTCTTTTCACTTTCCTTTATGATTTCACTTCATTTAACTCCTTTCTATGTTAAGATCTCACCAAATCCTATAAGCACTTTCTAAAAAAACTCCATGCATGAATACATTTCCAACACGTAAAACATCATCAAACACATTCACATAACTTATAAACTTAAAACTTCACTTGTTTTTTAGAAAATATCTCCGGCAGTGAGGTTTTGGTGATAGCTGAAAAAACAAGTCTAGAGAGAACCAAACTAACAGTTGGAATAAATTATTTTTGTTGGAAAGTATAATACTGATATAAGAATCAAAACCAGTATTTTGGTGATGAAGGTTCAGTAACTTCCTATGAAAACCGCATAATCTAAAGAACAACACCAGTAATGCAGCTTCAGATCTTGATACATCTTATTTCTGTTAGGATGCATAGTAAAGAATGTATTATAAGCCTCAAACAACAACTTTTTCTTTAGGTCATCATTAGCTGGCACACATAATTGATCTTTATAATACAATTCACCATCTCCTTTCACAGAAAGATTAGGTTGTTTACCATCCTAAGTAGCCAAGATAAGTTGTTGTAACTTATCATCAACTCTCTAAGCATCACAAATCTCTTGTCTTAAAGTAGGCCTTGCTTTCAATTGAGATATTAAAGCTCCATCAAATAGAAGTTCCCATTCATTCTACTTAATTGATAACGTTGAAATAATCTTCCTCCTTAAGGCATTAGCCACGAAATTAGTCTTACTCAGATGGTAGTCCATAATACAATCCTAGTCTTTAAATAGTTCCAACCAACACCGTTGTCTCAGATTGAGTTCTTTCTGGGTAAGCAAATACTTCAGATTCTTATGATCTATGAAAATTTTACACCTTTCATCATACAAGTAGTGCCACCAAATTTTTAAGACAAACACTACTGCTACAAGCTCCAGATCATGTGTCGGGTAATTCTATTCATGTGACTTTGGTTTCCTAGAGACATAAGCAACTACCTTTCCATCCTGCATTAAAACATAACCCAAACCATTTCTAAATGCATCATTAAACATGACATACTCCTTATCTGAAGTAGGTTGAACCAATATAGGAGCTTCAATAAACATACTTTTCAGTTTATTAAAACTATTCTAACATCTATCAGACTATTCATACTTCACTTCCTTCCATAACAGTTTGGTTAAATGGGATGCTATCATCGAGAACTCCTTCACAAACTGACAATAATAACCAACCAAACCCAAGAAACTTCTCACTTCTGCCACATTTCGTGGTGGCTTCCAATTAATAATTGCTTTTATCTTACTAGGATCAACTATAATCCCGTGAGAAGAGACAGTATGTCCTAGAAAAGATACCTTTTGAAGCCAGAAATGACACTTGCTCAGCTTAGCATATAACTGTTTTTCCTGGAGGGTCTATAACACAATTCAGAGATGTTCAGTATGGTCAATTTCATTATTAGAATATACCAAGATATCATCTATAAACACCATAACAAATTGGTCTAAATAAGGTCTGCATATTCTATTCATCAGATCCATAAAGGCTGCTGGAGCATTAGTTAACCCTAATGGAATTACTAGGAATTCATAATGTCCATAATAGGTCCTAAATGCAGTCTTCGATACATCCACATCCTTTACTTGAAGTTAATAGACCCCGACGGCAGATCTATCTTTGAAAACACTCCTGCATCTTTCAACTGATCAAATAGGTCTTTAATCCTCTACAACAGAGACTTGTTCTTCACTGTGACTCTATTTAATTGCCTTTAATCAATGCACGTCTATAGTCTACCATCCTTTTTCTTAACAAACAAGACTGGTGCTCCCCACAGTGACACATTAGGTCAAATGAACCCTTTATCCAAAAGCTCTTGTAACTACACCTTTAACTGCTTCAATTCTATAGGAGCCATTCTGTATGGTGTTTCGGATATAGGAGCAGTTCCAAACATGACTTCAATAGATAACTCCACCTCCCTTTCAAGAGGGAGCCCAGGTAATTCCTTAGGAAACACATTTGAAAATTCATTCACCACCGGATTATCTAGCAATTTACCACCCTCCTTCTTAGAATTAAACAGAAAAGGTAGATATACTTCACATTCTTTTTAGAGGAGCTTTTGGAATTACGTAGCATATACCACATTAGTGAAAGAATTAGTGTAGATGCCATGCAATTCTATTTTAGGCTGATCAGGCCTTCTAAGCATAATTGTCTTGGCATTACAATCGACTACTGCCTGATGTTTGGATAACCAATCCATACCCAGAATCAAATAAAATTCATGAAAAGGCAATCTAATCAGATCTGCTACATATTCATTTCCTTGGATCATAATAGGACAATTCCTAAACACCTTATTAACCGACACACTACTACCCAGAGGAATGGTTACATTAATGCCATACTCTAACTAATCTATAGACATCTCCTTATCAGACATTTCTCTAACATAGATATAGGAATGAGTAGATCTAGGATCAATTAGTGCATGTATTTCTTAATTAAAGAGAGAAACAATACCAACAATGACTTTAGGTGTGTCCTAATACTCACAAGTTTTCAATGCATAAGCTCAAGTTGAAGTAGAAGGCACAACTGGTCAATCCAAAGTTTTTGATTGGATACTTTGATTTGGTCTGTTCTAACCAGATCTTCCTCGACCTCTACTACGTCCTCTATTCCTAGCAGACATATGAAAATCCTCTCGATTGGTTTGTGATATCTCGGACTGTCTTAGAAGGCAATTGGCTTTTATATGCTCAGTACTGCCACAGTAGAAACATGCACCTATAGCCCTCCAACAAACACCCCAATGATGTGCAGAGCAATGAGGGCACTTGGGGGCACCAGAACTTTAGCCCCTGGAGAGACCCCTACTAAAAATAGCCGATGACTGAAAGTTTTGTCTCCTTCCCTGAGTCACAGATCTCTGAGTATTTTCTGATGCAGAAGTAGTACCTTCCCAACTTCGTTTGCTCGAAAATAGAAAAGAAGAACAACACCAACACAGGTAATGATGCTTCTTTAACAATGATGACCACAACATAGGAGACAACCACAGTAAAGGGGACAACGCTTATTGGATGGTGAACAAAGAGGAAATATGATGACTAACATGAAAATAAAAAGAGGTTTGCTTTGGTGTTAATAATCCAGTAGAAAACAACATCATTTTTATTTAAACAAAATGAAGTTATTTTTTGTTAATTAAAAAGAAATATACCATTTGGTGTCAATTCAAAAATCTATCACGAAATGATGGGCGATTACCATTTGGCATCAATTTAAAAATCCATTGCGAAATGGTGGGCGATTACCATTTAGTTTGACCTTTGGTAATGGCATTAATATAACATTATATTAATTACCATATATAATTATATTTATTGTGATGTAATTAAAAATAGTTACAATATAGTAAAAATGGAAATCAATATTAAATTTTAATATGATATCCTTGGTAATCACATTTAATATTATTGAAAATGATTTTAAGTGTAAAAATAAAGTTAGTTAACAACAATTTTATTTTAAAAATTTATAAAACAAACAAGACAAAATTAATTTTTATTATATAAATTAATTTTTTATTAATTTCTTTTAAAATATATGATTTGATAATTTTATGTGATGTAACAAAGCTATATTTACTCTATATAAAATGGGTGACAGTTAAAGAAATTTTATCTTAAAAATTTTCTTTAATATAAAAATCAAAATAAATTAATTGTTCTGATTAATATCTTCTAAAATATATGATTTGACAATATATAAATGGTGTCATAAAACTCTATTTATTATAAATAAATTCTATACTATTTTATATAATTTATATATTAAAAAACATTTGGAAAATATAAAAAATAAGGGTTAATTACCAAAAAAAAGCCCAAACTTTCGTCAAATTTTAATTATAGCCCAAACATTAAAAAGTAGTAATAAAATGCCCAAACTTTCAAAATTTTTCAATTCTAGCCCAAACTTTAAAAAGTGATAATAACATGCTCAAACTTTCAATTTTCGTCAATTATAACCTGACGTTATCTGTTGTTTTTCTGATCGTCTCAACCCCTGTTTTTCTATTTATTCTTTAGAAGCCCTAAGCCACTCTCGCATTATAGCATACGACACTCGTAAGCTCTTCGTTTTAGTTTGTTCTCTTGATGCCCCTAGCATGAGGGCATCGGTTTGCGTAACATGAAAAACGAAGGGTGAAGACATTGAAAGAACAAATTGAAAAAAAAGGAAAAAATTGAAATCAGAGCTTGAAGTCATCGAGGTTGCGTAATCTAATTTAGATCATTTTTAAACAACAATTTTGTTTAATAATGTGATTAAATAATGTCATTTCATTAATCTTCATTTGTTGTATTAATTTTGGTTGATGTATATTAATAATTAAGATTTCTTAAACATGTAACAAGTCACGTCAGCAATCTTAACGAAAATACTAACGTTGAGCTAGAATTGAAAAAAATTAAAAGTTTGAGCATTTTATTGCTACTTTATGAAGTTCAAGCTAGAATTGAAAAAAAACTGAAAGTTTAGACATTTTATTGCTACTTTTTAAAGTTTAGGCTGTAATTAAAAAATTGATGAAAATTTGGGCTTTTTTGGTAATTAACCCAAAAATTAATACCATTTGGCAACTATTTTAGAAATTAATTGTCAAATATTATATTTAGTGATGAATTCTACATAACATCGCTAAAAGGTTTACAATGTATATACATTTGGTGACATTTTTAAAAATAGCCACCAAATGTTGAAACATTTCAAAATATAAAAGGAAAACGATGTCGTTTTTTATGTAAGGAACAACACTGTTTCCTTTCCTTTTAAACAGTTTGTTGTGTACATATATTTGGTGACATTTTTAAAAAATGTGATCAAATATTGGAACGCTTTAAAAAAATGAAAATGAAGTTGTCCCTTTAAGGAAGGAAACGACATTGTTTCCTTTATTTTTAAATCAAAAGGTCGACGCCTCGTTTCCTTCATTTTTAAACCAAAAGGCCTAAGCCTTTCTTCTTCCCCTGCCTATGCTTCATTTCTCTTTTTCTTTTCTTCCCACCATTGTATCCTCTCTGATCCTTCATCCTTGCCACTGTGAGTTGAGGTAAATGTAGTTATGTGTTCTTGGTTATACCTCTAGAGTTTGTTGTGTTTATTCCTTTATCTTCTTCTTTATGTTTTGTTGGTGTTGTGGTGTGTATGTTGTTTCGGTGATGTAATAGAATGGGTTCTGTTTTTTATCATTGCGTGTTATTGGACCTTGGAGTTAAAAGATAGAAATTTTGGAAGTTGAGTTATTGTTTTGGGATGACAAGTAGGGGCAGTGATTTGATTGGGATTTTGACCCCTTTAGAGATAGAATTGATTTTTCTATTCTTCATGGAAGTTGTAGATCTTCCTTTCGGCTTTCTTGTGATACCAAGTTTGTGAATTTTGGACTTCTTTGTAAAAAGTTATGAATTCTTTAAAGTCAGTATGCATTTTGGAGCGACCCCTTGTTTTGGCTGAGCGACTTTTGTTTTGGCCGACCGACCTTTATTTTGGCCGAGCGACTTTTGTTTTGGCTGACCGACCTTTATTTTGGCCGACCGACTTTTTTTTTGGCCTAACGACCCTTGTTTTGGCCGACCGACCCTTTTTTTGGCCGACCGACCTCTGTTTTGCTCTACCTAATCCGACCCTCTCTCACTCTTTCGCTTATATCTTTTCCACCCGACATCCGATTGACTTGGTTTTTTAAGTGTTGGATTCCTAAGACATCCGTCTATTTGTCTATGGAAAATTTGGGTATTTTTGAGATTAAATTGAATGAGTTTGATTTAATCAAATTGAGTTAGATAATTTTCTGAACATGGTTCAGTCTTAAGAGAAATTCTTGATCCGTGGAGATCTGATTGATCTTATTCTTGTTAAGAAATAAGCTAGAGACATTTGGATTAATCTAGAGAAATAGGGCTAAAATTTGTCTAAAAAAGTGAATTTTATTTCAGCCTCTAAGATTCTCAATTGTTGGATGGAAGTAAAGTGTTAGAAAACGTTTTAGCATAATGATAGTCCGAAATGTTTGGAGTATAACTTTTGGAGTAGTACACCAAATTAAATGATTTTGGTGCCATTATGAAATTGAGACAATGAGGAACATTTCTCGAGAAGGAAGTTTTAGCAAATTTCTTCAAATTGATGATTTGAAAAATATCCTAAGCAAAATCATGTTTTAATGAATTTTGAGACTTTGATTAAATTTATG
>JANITW010000002.1:11741452-11755209 GCA_027564335.1 Erythroxylum williamsii | reverse complement strand
GCAGCCGTTGTGCTGCCGAAATTTCGTTAGAAAACAAATTGGAAAGAAAGAAAAATAAGATTTAGAGGATTAAAAGATATATTTTGGAATTTATACGAGTGTTAAGAAGTTTGTTGTGATTCGAGAACTTGATTAAGGATAATGTCCAAGAAAAGGGAAATTATATGACTTGCATGAGTTTGAGTAAAAACGGATATAAGAAAAAGAAAAAAAAATTATACCGGATTTTGGATATGTCATAGTCTAGGTTTCCAACGCGATTGTTTTCTCCATGAGTGTATTTGTTCCAACGGATGTTGGACTGTGTTTCAGTTCGATGGATCCATTCGTTTATCTGCTTTGATTCACTTCGCTTTTGTTTTTGTCTCAGTCTTCCGATTCGATTATTCGATTTCCTTTCGATTCGTTATTTGCTCCTTTGATTTCGATCCGTTATTTCGAGTTCCGCTTTATGATTTGATTCGGTTTCTTTCGCTTTCCATTCGATTTCGCGTTTGCTTTCGGTTTTGCCTTTTTTTCGTTCGGTTACTTTGTAATTTGGCCTTCACTTCGTTTTGATTTTGCTTTTGTCTTCGTTTTTCGGTCCAATTTTTCGGTTGGGATCCGGTTCCCGGATTGGGTCTCAACATAAGTGGTCATTTACAATATGATCTTTATATCTTACTTGAATTAGTTGTTTAACCAATTATCAATGTTTCTGGTCAAAAAAGGAAGAGAGATAATCATGTAAATCAAACTTAACTTTGACATTGTAGACTTGGTCATATTGGTGAGAAAAGAGTAAACAAGTTGCACGAAGAAGGATGCCTTAGTCAATATGATTATAAATCATATAAAACTTGTGAGTCTTGTCTCAAAGGCAAAATGACCAAATCTCTTTTTACTGGAACTGCAGAGAGAGCTAGTGAACTTTTAGGACTTATACATACTGATGTATATGGGCCTATAAAATTTCAAACTAAAGGTGGATATTCTCATTTTATCACGATCACTGATGATATATCAAGATATGGATTTTCGTATCTAATGAAACATAAGTCTAAATCATTTGAAATATTCAAATATTCCGTAGTGAAGTTGAAAAACAAACTGGTAAGAGCATAAAGGCATTAAGATCTGACCGTGGTAGTGAGTATCTTAATGATGATTTTTGTTGATTATCTAAGGCAAGATAGAATATTGTCTCAATGGACTTCTCTAGAAACACCACAACACAATGGTGTTTTAAAAAAAGAAATCGAACTTTATTGGATATGGTGAGATCCATAATGAGATTCACTGATCTTCTTATGGGGATATGCTTTAGAAGTCGTTGCCTATTTATTAAACAAAGTTCTCACTAAAGCAGTCACTAAAACTCTATATGAGATGTGGAAAGGACATAAGCCTAACTCAAAACATTTCATAGTTTGGGGTTATCCAGCTTATGTTAAGAGATTGCTACCAGATAAGCTTGAAATGAGATCTGATAAGTGTAGATTTGTTGGCCATCCCAAGGAAACTATGAGATACTATTTCTATCACCTTTCTGAACACAAAGTGTTTATGGCTAGAAATGTAACCTTTTTAGAAAGGGAGTTCTTTAACGAAGGAAGTCATGGTATAGAAATAGTTCTTGATGAAATTCAAGATTTTAACGAATCAATACAAGCTCAAGAGCATCAGATATATATTGAATAGCCTTTACTTGATGTCTTTAAATTAACACATAATGTACTACTCTCAATCGTTGAAGAAAGGGTCCTTTAAATTTAACCATAGCCATATCAAGTGTTGAAAGCGAGATGTATTGCTCGGTGTGGAGTGCATAGAGAATTCATATTTTTGAAAATCATTACCGATTAATTCTCACAAATTTCAGGTATTTATTTTTGTCTGTTATTACTATTAGTATGTTTGTTAAATGTAATAGATAAATATAGGATTACAATTTTTTATTTCTGCTGCATATGCAATCCTGCAAGTATGGTAAAAGATGTGATCTTTAAAGAATAAGAGTAATAGGTTGTCAATTTTGAGCTACTCCATTTGATTTTTTATTGTTATGTCTAATGATAGCCTCATAACATGTTGAAATAGAGACATTTTGATGGATACATCTATATACTATAAGTGGTAGAGATTTGGTATAAAAGCAATCATATGGTAAATATGTCCATAAACATCCATTGCAGAAGTAGCCTTCGTTCTCTAACAGACATTTCATCAAACAATTAGTAGGCTTTTCTCAAACAAGCATAGAAGGTTGAAAAAAAATGTCGATTTATACACGTTTAACATAGAAACACAGTGCCCCTTATTTTTTGTTTTGACCATTTGACTTTAAATTGTTATGTGTAATCATAACCTCGTTACACGTTGAAATATAGTCATTTTGATAGATACATCTGTATGCTATAAGTGGTATAATCAAATGTTAGCCTTCATTTAAGTATTTCATCAAACAGTTAAGAGGCTTTCCTCAAATAAGCATAGAAGGTGAAACCATACACATCCAAGACAGAAACACAATTCACCATCTTTCAAACACAAACAAAAACAAAAACCCATACACCATAAGCATAACACAAAACCCATATAAACTCTTAAACGTGGTAGTAAAACAGAGCACAAGGAAGGATCTTGAAAATAGAAAAGAAGAACAATACTAACACAGGTAATGATGCTTCTTTGACTATCATAACCACAATATAAGAGACGACCGCAACAGAGGGGACAACATTTATTAGACGATGAACGAAGAGGAAATATGATGGCTAACATGAAAACAAAGAGAGGTTCATTTTGGTGTTAATAACCTAGTAGAAAACGACATCGTTTATAGTTAAACAAAATAATGTCATTTTCAATTAATTCAAATGAAATGCCATTTGGTGTCAATTCAAAAATTCGTTGCACAATGGTGGGCCATTACCGTTTGGCTTGACCTTTGGTAATGACATTAATATAACATTATATTAATTACTATATATAATTATATTTATTGCGATGTAATTAAAAATAATTTCAATAGAGTAAAAAAATGGAGATCAATATTAAATATTAATATACTATTCTTATTAATCAGATTTAATATTATTGATAATGATTGTAAGTGTAAAAAGAAATTTAGTTAACAACAATGTTATTTTAAAAATTTATAAAGAAAACAAGACAAAATTATTTTTTTATTACATAAACTAATTCTTTTTATTAATTTCTTTTAAAATATATGATTTGCCAATTTTACATTTTGTGACAAAACTGTATTTACTATATTAAATAGAGTGACATTTTATAGAAATTTTATATTAGAAAAAATTATATAAATATATAAATCGAAATAAATTAATTGTTCTTATTAATGTCTTTTAAAATAGATGATTTGACAATATATAAGATGGTGTCACAAAACTTTATTTACTATATATAATTTAATACTATTTAATATAATTTATATATTACAAAAAATTTTGAAAAATATAAAAATCAAAACCATTTGGCGACTATTTTAGAAATTCATCCCCAATTATGATATTTAGCGATGAATTCTGCATAATGTCACTAAAAGGTTGACGGTGTATATACATTTGGCGACATTTTTAAAAATAGTCGCCAAATGTTGAAAATTTTCAAAATATAAAAGGAAAATGACGTCATTTGTTAAGGAACAATGTCGTTTCCTTTCTTATTTAAACAGTTTATTGTGTACATACATTTGGCGACATTTTTGAAAAGCATCACCAAATGTTACAGTGTTAAAAAAACTAAAACAATATCGTCTCTTTTAGGAAGGAAACAACGTTGTTTCCTTCTGGTTGGGTCAGCTACATTGGGCCCGAGCCCAATCTCACAGGCCGATCGGTCAGTCTCACATCTATTAATTAATTCGGGCCTGGCCCACACATCCATGGCCCAATAGTAGAAGAACGTCTCCCATGCAATCACGTAAAGACCTAAACCTAACTGCAAAACCGTATATAAGGTGTTTTTCTCCCATAATTGAGGTACGAAACTCACAACCTAGTTGTTTTTCTCTGTGTTTATCAACCTCACCCTCACCAGAAAACTGACTTGAGCGTCGGAGGGGCTAATCGGGACACCACCCCCGTCAAGCCTTCCTTGTTTTGCAGGTATCTTCACACCAAGTTCATCACAGAAGATAATCGATCACATGGAGCATAACGGCAACGTTCCGTTCTATCAGAATCCGGCAGAACCACCTTCATTTTTAAACCAAAAGGCCGACGTCTTTCTTTTACCCATGCCTGCGGTGCATTTGCCTTCTACCTTTCTTCCCACCATCGTATCCTCTCGTCATTGTGTGTAAAGTTCAATGTAGTTGTGTGTTTTTGGTTACCCTTCTGATGTTGTTACGTTTATTCTTTCATTTTGATTTTTGTGTTTTATCGATGTTATTGTGCATATCTTGTTTTGATGACGTTGTTGTGTTGTGTCAGTGTTTGCTGCGTATTGGTTGAAGGTGATTGTGTTATGTGATAATAATGAAGATGGTAGGTTGTGTAATGCCTATTGTACGGGTTCATTGAAGGTGAATATGGATTAGGAAGCTGTTTGCATACTACATATTTGATGTTCGATGAAAGTTCTATTAGAATATGGATTAGGAAGTTGCGTCTGTGTGTTGTTGATATGTTAATGTGGTGAATGTGTGTAGTGATAGTAATAAATATTTTGATATGAGTAATCTATGTTGAATGGGTTGATTGAAGGTGAAAATGTGGTAGGAACTTTGTTTTACTACTGCTTATAAGATGTTCGATTGAAGTTCACTTTGAATCTGTAATGTCACTCTCAGGTTATACTCTTTTCACTTCTTACTCTCTGTCAAAGTTTTCATCACTCACAAACTATTGTGCGCCCATCACTATCACAAAGTCATTAAAACTTTATTAACGTAAGCTACTAGCTATGTTCTATTTTTATTTGTTTAGTTTCTATTCTTCTTTGTTTATTGACAACATTGGTTGTTTTGATTGGATGAAAGTTCTCATAGGTTTTTAGTGTTATGTTTTGATAAAGAATGAATTACCTTTTAATGTAATTTGTTTCTTAATTAGATTACATCAAAGCACATTAACTTTATTGCTTATTATTGTAAATGGGAGTTTAAGTTTTTAATTAATTAAATTTAGTATTAGTATTCGAATTTAGTATTACATTCTAAATCATAATCAAATTTATTGGAAAAATTTTGGAATTAGAAGTTACTATTAGAAGGTTAAAGTTCTTTCTCCAAAATAAACATATGTGTAGTGTTCTTTTTACAAATTAAACATAGGTGTGATCAAAGAAGATTAGAAGGTGTAATGTTCTTTTTGCAAAGTTTACATGTCTAATGGAATTTTAATACTTAATTGAAAAATATGTATAGATGAATGTGTAAATAAAGTCTACATGTCTAATGGAATTTTAATACTTAAAAGAAAAGGATGTAAAAAAGTCGTTTTTTAAGTGTTTGTTGTTCTTTCTTAGGATGGGGATAACTCATTTTAAGTGTTTGTTGTTCTTTCTTTTTAAAGTCCTAATTAAGATTCATTTTAAGCATATAGATGTCATCTTAACCCCTATCATATAGTTATAAGTTTTTTTCTACATTTTAAGTCCTAAACCTAACTCTATGAACAAGTGTATTATATTAAATACAAAATTGTCTTTTTGTAAGCTTTGTTGAAGAGGATCGTTAATTGTTCAATATCATCCTTGTTCTTTATAATCTGTGGTTGTCCGTCTATCCATGTAAGTCGTCGAACTAATATGTACCATATGTTTTGCTTTAATAGTACGAGTATTTGGATTTGGGCTTTTTATGTGAATGCAAAGTAGATCTTGGTTTTGTGTTATTGTTTGCAAAATTCTTATAATCATTGATGAGTTTTTTATATTATACTTTAATAGTCTAAGTATTGTAGTTTGTGTTTTGTTTCAATCATTGATGAGTAGATATATGAATTATATAAGTATTTATTGCATGCAGAATGAGTTTGATCTCTTATGGATGATTTGAGGCATATCCCTAGGATGGTATATAGGCTATAAATTTGTGATGTAGCTCCCATAAGACTTAACGATGAAATATTTCATAAGCTTAGGAGTCATAATAAGAATTTCCTTTCTCGATTCACGGGTGCATACAACACCATGTACCTTAGTGTTTGTTTGAATTCAAACTTAGTCTGTGAACTTATGCTGTTTAATCGAGAACTATTAACTTGTATAGATTTGTTATTAAGGTATATAGAACAAGGATTGCATTTAATAATTTAGTTATTTACATTTAATTGTATAACTAGATGGAAAAATGTTGGATGTCTCATTGAAAATGATCCACTAAATATATAGAAGTAGTTAAGAGTTTCATACAATTTGTGAAATATCAAATGAGTGATGAATGTCGTATTCATTGTCCATACATAGATTGCTTAAATGTCGACATTCAAAGTCAAGATGTGGTATATAATCACTTGCTAATCTGAGGCATAGATAAATTCTACACTCTATGGCTTTATCATTGGCAAGCGTAAAGAAGCAAGTTATAGTATAAGTGTTAGTACAAGTGTTGATGATAGTAATAATAATGACGTAGAAGATTGTGATATTAATGATCATGGTAATTATGAGATTTGTGAGATGTTAGAGGATTATGAGAATTATATGGGAATTATGAATGAAACTGGTTTGCCTAACATAATTGGTAGTATTATAGAAGATAATTTTGGGAAGTTATTAAAAGTTTCTAAAGAAGAATTATATCCAGGGTACTCGAAGTTCTCACAACTATCCTTCATCGTCAAGTTGTTGCATTTGAAGGTATATAATACATGGAGTGATAAGTCTTTTGACAAGTTAACTAACTTGCTCAATGATGCATTACCTATTGGACACATGGCAAACGCCCAAGTAATAGAAAGCGAAAGCAAAGTATTGTTAAGATTAATTGGAATAAAAAAAACATATTTTTCAATTTTCTATATTAGAAGGAATTGCTATTGAGGCATAATCTTGATGTGATGCATATTGAAAAAAAATATTTGTGAGAATATTTTAGGAACTGTGATGAGAATTAATAGCAAATTGAAAGAAACAATTAAGGCTAAATTAAAATACATGAATATAAGAAAAAAAATTTGCATTTGCAAAGAAGAGATGATGGATCATACATTATTCCACCCGCTTATTACAATACATCAAAAACAAACTTTTTGTCAATTTCTTAAATCAGTCAAGTTTCCTGATAGGTATACAGCTAATATAGCCCGTTATGTGAATGTTAAAGAGGGAAAAGAATCGAGGTTGAAAAGTGATGATTGTCATGCACTTCTATAATAATTACTTCCTGTTAGAATATGTAGGTGTTTGCTAAAGGATGTGTTTGTAACTTTGGGTCAACTGGGAGAGTTTTTTTAGTAATTAAGTTGCAAGACACTTCAAGTTAAAGAACTTGACAAAACAGAAAAGGACATAGCTTTGACTTTATGTAAGCTTGAATTAATATTCCCCTATCATTTTTTGATGTTATGGTGCATTTGGCAATTCACTTTCCATATGAAACAAAATTTTGTGGATCGGTTCAATTTCGATGGATGTTCCCCATTGAAAGGTAATTAGTATTAACTTCTAATTTTTTAAAAGTTATTAGTTATTAACAATTGCTAATGTTCTATATTTTGTTTAGGTTTTTATGCTCTTTTAACAGTTATGAGCATAATAGAGCTCAACCTGAAGTGTCTATTATATAGGCTTATATAGTGAATGAATGCTTAACATTTTGGTTGATGTAGTAAAATGATGTCAAGATAAGATTTAATAGACAAGAACTGAACTTTGATTTTATCAAGATCATGGCTTGTTAGTTTTCTCGCAAAAAGTAAGACTACTTGGTGTCGAAAAATATATAGAGTTAACTAAAGATGATACCCATTGGTATATTTTGAACAATTTCAAGGAAGTCGATTTATATATGGAGTATGTATATTACTTTTGATTCAAAATTTTATACTTAAAATTTGTGATTCAATCTATAATTCCTAATCTTTACTTACTTTTTTAAATAAAGAGCACAAAGATTCAATTTGAAACAAAAGGATTATTAATGTTGAAGAAATACATAAGATTAAGGTTCATCGTAGTTTAAGAATTGAGTAAGTTATATATTGATGGAATATTATGAACTTATGACAATTTGTATCTTAGATTAACTTCTAATTATATTTTGTTGTATAGATGATATGGTTACATAACCTTAGCATGCAAGAGGCAACAACAATATTATATTCTTTGGCATGTGGGCCTTATATGTGACGCCCTAATACCCCTTGAGAGGATACGGAGGTGCCACGTAGACAACAAAACATATATACAAAACCGGGACAAATCCAAGCGAGATGGAACATTTCATATATGCATTTCAGAATCTCAAAGCAACCATACAGTACATAACATATCATTCATACTGTGCCTATCATATTACATACCATAAATTCAAAGACCAACATGTATTAAGGTTATTACCAACCTTCAAACAAATTGAAATGTCATACACATCAAATACAAGCCCAAAACAAACTTAAAATACATTTTTCTCAAAGCAAGACTCAGACTCCATTGGCCATTGTGGTTGACTTGTCCCAGTCTTTATAATCTTCGCTCTAAACCTAAATGGGAAAAATTCACCATGCTAAGCATATAACTTAGTGAGTAATAACTAATCTGTACGTGAAGTGACAACTCATCATACGGGATCATATAATAGTATAAGCATGCATTAAAAGATTGCTTAACATTAAATCAGACATAATGCATTTCAGAACAGATTTTTATACTTATCATAACTGAATATCACAAGAGAGTATAAACCCTTCAGAATCATAATATAATTTTTGTTTATGTTAGAATCAAACATATATCAGATTAAAAAATCAGAGGACTGTAAATCTATTTACAGAGGTGGGTAACGGGACTTATACAGGATAGACCGAAGTCTCAACACTAAAGTGTCCAGGAGAGACCGAAGTCTCGACACCGAAGTGTCACAGGAGCATTTGTAGACCCTTCTACGCATGCCTATTTACTCACAACTAGGACTCAAAAATTTTAAAACAAAACAAAGTCATTTCAGACATTTAATGCAAAGCAAGTAGTCAATCATATTTACATGCAAGTAGCACTTCAATATCACATTCATCAATCAATACCTCAAACCTTCATGTCCGGAATCAGTAGACAATTCAGTACACATTCATCAATATCAAATTCAATTCAGTAATAAGCAAAACAAAACAAGGTGAGAACATCTTAAGTTACTCACAATCGCTCCCGTTTGCTTATTGCCTTGAAGTCCCAGCAATATCTAGAAGTGGTTGCTCTATGCGTTCCTCTATAACATTTAACACATATACAAATCACTATTGTGCATGATTAAAATTCATTTAGGTATACTGAATATGTATAATGCATGTTCATGACAAATTCTCGGGTATATTTTCTTACTAAATTGATGTAAACATCAATTGTACTTCAAAAGTTCCAAAATTCATACATTCAATTACTATTCTAGCTTTTGCTGGAAGCACCTCATTCAGGTCAAATTTGCACAATCAAAAAGATCAAGATAATGTTGTATTTCTATAACACTCTCTTCTAAACAATTGTTCCTTAGTGTCTTAAGTCTCTATTGATACCAAGATCATTCAATTTGGTTTAGTATTCTATGAGTTATGATTAAAATATCACAGACTATGTACATTTAAACTTTTGGTTAATATATGATCATGCCTCCAAGTTGTACACCTTATAACTCTCAATTCCAAAATCCAAAAATTACAAACGTTATACCAATTTAAAGCTAAGATAATAACTACAACTTTGGTGAAGACACCTCAGTCTAATTCAGCCTACATCAATATATTTTATTCAATAACCACAGGACATGATTTATGTCCCTTGTAGTGCTACAGCCTAAGACAAGACTCAATTCCATTCCACTTTTGAAAGTCTTAGAAACAGAATCAAAATTCAATTTCTACACGAAATTTCTAGACCTATGTCTCAGATTTAATATGAATCAAGAATAAACTCATTTGGAAATCTAAAGATCAAAATATAAGCAAAATACTGAAGCATGTTTAATAAAAACAATAACCTTTTAATACCCTCTAGGCTTTCATCAGAAACTCACTTCCATTTTTACACCAAATTCATTTCAATTTTTCTAGATCACTTTAGCACAAACACATCACCATTCTATATTCATTCAAAACCAATTTGTTTTTCGTAAAATCATCAAACTCTAATCACTTTTCTCAAACCTCTTCATCTGCATAAAATCAACCATAAACCTATCAATTTTTTAGATTTTTATCTAAAGTAGATTTCGGGTCAGATTTGTATGACCATTTTTACCTACACAATGAGGTATTTAGGCAATACCTTCTACTAAACAAATGTTCCACAATGTCTTAAGTGTTCAATGACACCAATTTCATGCATTTTGGTTAGGTATCATTCAAGTTATAATAAAAAATCTACAGACTGTTTTCATACCTTGATAGAACACTAATTTCAACTTCAAGCCAAATTCCCAGACTCTTAAGGGCATATTTTGAAATTGATTCTTTCATGAAAAATGTAGTTCTATGTCTCTAGTTTACTATAAATCAAACTCCATCCAATTTTAATATTCACAGATCAAGTTATTCCCTAAATACAGATGTATGTTCAGTAAAATACTGCATATATCATATTCCAATGACTATAATCCATCATCTTGTTAATCAATCACCATATTTGCTTGTTTTTTCACCACCCACACATGCATCAACACCATTTACATATGTAGCACTCCCCAAGCATGAAAATATACACCATTCATGCATGCATTTAGTTACAAACATTAAAACCTCAACAGAAATCATTTACACTATCATAAAACTTAAAGCATTACTTGGTTTATACTTAAGAAAAATTCCAGAAATGGGGAGAGGAAATAAGAAGGAAGATGGCTTCAGTGAAACCAAAGGGAAAGAGCTGCAGAAACATATTTTATTTTTATTTTTTTAATGCCTAGATGTTTCATTAGTGCTTTAACACATGTCTCCATTGCATGTCTTCCACTTGTCCACTAGGTAAGCTACCATTTGTCTCATAGCTATAAGTCTATTTGTCACTCTATAGTTTGTCCATTTGTCAATTAATTTCTAATACAATTGTCAATCTTTTATTTGTCTCTTATTTTTCCTACTCTAAAAATACCCCAAATTTTCATAAATTTCCTAAAATTCACCAAAATTTTGGAAATAATATGAATAGTCTCCAAATAAAATTTTAATGCAAATAATCCACAATCCGCATTTTAATCGCAATTAGAAACTAATTATACCCAAAAAATGTCATGAATACATGTACAATTATTTGTTTATGTCAAAATTCATATGCACATATCAGCGAATACTTAATTATGCAAAGCATATGACTTACTGGAAATTCCTAAAATTTTTAACCGCTAATATGGGGTGTTACATCATATATATGGAAAAAATATACAAGTTGCATTGTTAATAGAGTTAGATTTCACATAGAAGATCAAGACAGTTGACTTAGAAGCCAAAATTGTGAAGTTGTTGTTAAGGGATGTCATGACGGCTATTTTATTGACTTCCACAGTGTCATTCTGAAATAATAAAGTTGCATTAAATTAAGGATAAAAAGGTTATTCTATTTAAGTGCAAATGGTTTCAACTTACTAACATGAAAGTGAATGGGAATATTTCTAGCATCAATATTAGTAAGACATGGTATGATAATGACCTTTTTGTCTTTTTAAGTTAACCGAAACAAGTATTCTACCTCAATGATATTGTATTGGGCAACAATTGGAAGGTTGTTCAAAAGTTTTAACATCAAAATCTCTTCAATTTTTGTGAAAGGGATAATGGTCTAATAAGTGAGGATGATGATGAAGCATATCAAGAGATTGAATCAAAGTTGAATAATGAAGCCATTCAAATAGAGGACGCAGACATATCATCATTCTATAGGAAAGATGTTGATCCCAATATAGTACAAGTAGATGAAGTACAAGCTAACCTTATCGTAGAAAGAGATGAAGACTATATTGAGGATGAATTATATAAAAATGATGATACTTTAGACGAATATAATAGTGATGAAGAGCTGAATGAAAATGTAATTAACGATGATGATTGTCAAGATCTTGAGCATGATGATTGAAGGAAAAACACTATAAGAAAAATAGGGTTTAGCGATGGACATTACCAACAGAACGTGTAGATTTTTTGTTGACAAGCTAAGTTAGCAATGGAATTTACCAATGGAACAAATCGTCAGAGAAACTACCTCAGGTAATAATTGCCGACGAAGTGCAAATTTTCCATCGTTAATTTACCAATGGATATTTTATGTTCCGTCATTATATTTATCGACGATAATTTTTTGTTATCAGTAAATTTAGTGACGAAACGTTTGTTTCAGTTGATAAATTTAGCCTCTCCATTGGGCAATTCCATTAGTAAATTTGTGACTAACTATACCGATGGAATTTAGTTGCCCATCGGTAAATTGATTACATTTTACTGACAAATTTTGATTTTCCGTCGGTAAACATACTGATATTGTTTTTTATTTTTCCTTGTGTTTAAATTTATTTGATAATCTTATGATTAATTCATAATTTATATAGTTATCTTTTGATAATATTTTGATTTATTTATACATTTAATTTGTTAAAAAAAAGTTGATTGATGATATAAAGTAAAAATTATTTTAATTGATAATAAAAAATAATTTTGTACAAGAATATGTAACTATTCATTCATTTAGTGACTACAATTATGCTATTCATTTGGTGAATGTGGATGCTCTGAATGTTGCGATGAGGTGCTATCCTTCCCCTTTAATTCATCAATCTCATTACAAAGTTGGGTTATGTACTTAATCAACCGTTGAAAATTGTTGGGACCCGATTTCAGAACCAGACTCCAACCGAAAAAACAAAAAACGGAAATGAAAAGAGAAACAAAAGAACGGATCCAAAATCAAAAGCGAACGAATCCGAAGCAGAAACATAAGGCGAAAGAATCGAAAATGAATCAAATGGTTCGGAATCAACGAACACAAATTGCTTAAGAACAAAAACTTAATTCCGACATCCGGTAATGAATATTCTAGCAAAACGCGCGTTGGATACCTTAAGACTAAACCAATCCAAAAAACCGTTATAAATTTTTTTTCTTTTCATTCTTTATTCATTCTCATAAGAAGCAATCTAATTTTCCACTTGGAATTTATCAATTCCATAAACTCAAATTTTTTATCTTTCACAAACATACATATCTCATAATTCTTCTTTTTAACTAATTCTTATTTTCCTTTGCCAAAAGACCCTTAATACACATATCTTTAAATCCATAATTCATATAAAAAGGCACTTCAATATTTCAGCTCAAACATCACAATTCATCGAATCTCCTGTCTGGAATCCTATCATAAACAAACACATTCAATCATCATCATCTACATAGCACTTCAAATAATTTTCAATCATCAACATCATCGGACCTCCTCTCTGAAATTCCAGTACAAACAAACATAATCAATATTGATCAATCATATCCAAATCACATTCATATCTCAATTCAATATACAAATCATAATTCACTATGCTATTCCATATACAAATCCATAATTCAATTTCATACTCCA
Source organism: Erythroxylum williamsii (assembly GCA_027564335.1). Taxonomy (NCBI): domain Eukaryota; kingdom Viridiplantae; phylum Streptophyta; class Magnoliopsida; order Malpighiales; family Erythroxylaceae; genus Erythroxylum; species Erythroxylum williamsii. The sequence continues at coordinate 11,741,490 of JANITW010000002.1, read as the reverse complement.
ATAGAAAACAAAAGTGGCATTTTCAAGCCACGGTACAA
>JANITW010000002.1:11711665-11728069 GCA_027564335.1 Erythroxylum williamsii | reverse complement strand
ATTAAAGTAAGAAGTGATGCATTGGATGCTATTCTCTTCTTCCATTCCATGCATAACTGAAATTGAGTGTGTAAGAAGGTGTTCTTGTATGGTTTGACTCTCTCTCTCCCCTTTCATGCATGAGTGAGCCGAAATTTGTAAGAGAAGAGTCTCATTTTTGGTTCATTTCCTATAAGAAAAATCTCCTCTAAACATTTCTTCTCCTTTCCCACCAAAGGATTTTGTTAACCAAGTTGTCCTGGAAGAACAAGAGGTAAATCAAATTGGTTGAGGGTATAACAATAAGGAGAGGATAGATTGACAAAGGAAAGGATTCAAAATCAAAGGTTTTGGTTACAAGAAGAAGGAGAGGATAGCGCAGCGATGAATTAAAGTTGAAGCAAAGCAGTCAGTAATATCACTATCTTGTTTATGTTTATTGTTATCCTTATACTATATCATGTATAGATTGGCATGATAATTTAGATATATTGCTTCCACTGTAAATAATATTTCTAAAAAGTTTTGAAATCTACCAGTTCTTCAAAGATGACATGCTTTCTTTTCCTGATCCAATAAAACAATCTCCCTGTAGGTGCCCATTCATTCTTCTGTGCATGTTGATCAAGCCTTCATTCATCCTTAATCCTTATTTCCTTAAAAACTATTTTTCCCTCCTCATTGTAAATGGTCAATTGGAAGGAAGTAGGCAAACTCCTCTGTAATTCTAGCTCCTCACACATCTTTGCATACACTATCCTAGACATCCTGGCCATCTGAGTATCCATTAAGAGAGGGTGTCCCACAACATTTGCAATTCTTCCCAACCCTTTCGTGTTTCAATATTCTATTAGAATATTATGAAACCTAGCCCATACGGGGGCAATAAAATGAAAAATGTGGGGAATTCAGTAGGGACCTAGTTCTTTAGTTCAATCTCGGCCTAAACCCTGATTAAGCATATTTTATTAATTTTTTTTCTTTAATCTCTCCTAAAAATTATTAATCGTGGATTAAAAATTAACCCGAGTTTTTCCTTAGATTTTGTTTAATCAAGATACGATCATTGATTAAACCTAATCACCTAACAACCTAGGATACCATCTCTAGATTTAATTAGGCAGTAGCATTATGAATTAGGAAAACCGATTAATCAAAGCAACAACTACATACGATGCGTCATTTAACCTAGGTCATGTTATCCCTAATGATTACGAATCATTAGTCGCTACACGTGAATTTCAACATAACAATTACGGATTATATCGAAATTCTAGCAATGACTTTGAAATTAACGATTCAATGAATGCATTAAAATCATCAACTCACAAGACCCAATGGGTTCATACATAAATAATTGAATAATAACGAAAATTCGATTATCTATACATAAAACCCAAATAAGTTAAAATTGGATAACACAATCAATTCCTAACGAGAGAAAGAAATAACAAAATAATTAAAATAATACTTAATTCAGGTCATCGACGTCGATGTCACCTCCGAACCGATATCAGAATGTTTAGCTCTTCATAGGTCTTTTCCGGAAAATAGTTTCAGCCCCTATTTTATAGCATCAACCAAATATCCCTTTGAATCTCCTTCACGCAGCTCTTGCCTAACTCTCCTCTACTGTTCAGTGACAAGACCATTAAAGGTCTACATCACTTAAAACATTTGCTCACTCCACGCCTGCGCTGCTGCAGCCCAAGCCACAGCTCACGCTGCTTCGCGCCTCTGCCTCCATTGCCGCTCACTGTTTTATTCTCCCTACTGTTGCTTGATGGGACCATTAAGTGAGTCCCTCCTTTTAAATCCCTTGCTCCTGCGTATGCTGCTTCTCTGCTGTGCGTTTTGAACCAAACAACACACTCCTCTGCACTGCTTGCAAAGTGAACGCCAACGTATGCATGAAACACATGTGTTTCATGCCTGTTGCATGCGTTTCACCCATGCCTTTTCCAGCGTCTGCTCCCCTTATGATTAACACCGCACACTCTCTATTTAATTTGCTCTCTGTTGCATCTAATTAAATTGATGCCACGTTGCTCTTGTTTTCCTCATGCGTGTCTATTGCCTTCTGTAGCTGCATCATTAATTTGTTGCATGTGTCACCTTATGTTGCTTGTTCCCTATGCATTTAAAAGCGTTGTGTCTTTCGCTTGTATTAAATGCTCCTGCCTTCTGCGTTTTGGTCTTGGGTTGCTGACTTCCAAGCTTGTTCCATTTTTCTTGTCTTTATTTATTTATTTTTTCTTCTTCCTCCACAAAGACAAGCAAAAATGAATTTTTTCATAAAATGACCCATATATGATGCTTTTAACTCACTTTAATTTCTTTACTTCCGAATTGTACCTAAAATAAAATATGAATTAAAGTGAGTATCTTAAGCATTTTTATGTAAATAATTGCTAAGTATAAATGATTAAAAATATCGACAATTAAACACATATCAGGATTTTAGAAATGTAACCTAAAACTCAGTTTCATGTTACAATAAAAGGTTAAAACTTTGATAAGCTTAATATGATATAAATAATGCTCCAAATTAAAAGTTCATAGCAAAAAAAATAATAAACATAGTAATTTAATGTTAAAGAAACTTCTCTTTCAATATGAGTAAAAGGAAAAAATCACGGTCAATGGAGAATTTCACTATCATCAAGATCATTATAATAGTCAGATGTCTTAATACTATTTTCAACATTCAACCACTTGATGATAACAAATCATATTTTACCCTAATAGGGCACCAATACATGATAAATAAAATGGAAGAGAAAATAGAACTAATAATTTTAAATTAATCTAAACAATAAATGTAACCAAATCTCTATGCGCTAGAGACCACCAAATGTCAATTCCACTATTAAGAAAAAAGGCTGATGAGTTCAGAACTCACATGCAAAAGTTCAACCAAATTAGAGAACAAACAACCACTTGATTGTCCATTTGATCAAGACTTTGTTGATGAAGCAGTTATGAAGGAAAGCTACTATTTAAGGAAATTATAGATAATTTACAAAGCCCTAATTACTAATCACGCTATATATGATCAAGATCAATTTATAAGGAATCTCCACACAAAAACTCAGCCAAATTGCACTAGAAATAGACATCTCATCATCTCTTTAATCAAAAGATACACAGGTTAAAATTTCAAGAAAATATGTTTATATATATCCCATAAAAAAATAGTCACCTCTCCCTATTCCATTAGTGTGTAGTAAAAGCTAATATTAATTTATTACAATTTTCTTTTTATCTCTTCCTCCCTTTTCTTTAAATTTCAAGAAATGAGTTTTTATAATATTTCAGTCATTCTTCACATTGGAGTGAAACCCAAAAAGCCCTAACAAACTCCCCCTCACAACGATGTGGAGGGGTTCACCATTATAGTAATCAATCGACAGATCTTAAGTTTTTCCCTTATAGTTCGTTTGGAAACTTTCGAATTGGATCCATTAACGAATTAGATTCAATTATATTTGTGGGATTAAATTAAATTCGATTTACACTATTTGGAATAAATATATAAATATTATAATTGAATTCAATTGTATTGCTTGGAACACAATAAAAATAAATTCAACTACTTTATATGAATTTTTTAATCCTTAACTAAAAATAGTATGTAATCAATGTGTGTGTATTTTTTAGTAATTTGTATATTTATGATGTGTATATTTGGAAATTTTTTTAATGTTTTAAAAAGAATTGGCTTTTCAATTCACATAATTTGATATGTGAATTAAATTCATAAGGAAAATGAGATCTAATTACGTGGTTGAATTCAAATAATATTTTTTTCAGCATTCCAAACGCATGAATTGAATTCAATTACATAAAATTAATGAATTGAATCCAATTAATTAGTTTCCAAACGACCTGTTAGTAATGGTTTCATCAAGATATCAGCACCATTATCCTTATTATAAACTTTCTCAAAACACAACAACTTAGCATCTAATATGTTGTGTATCTAATGATATTGTTTATCAATATGCTTAGACCTTGACTAGAAAGAGGAGCTCTACCGAGATGCATTATATTATGATTATCATAGAACATAATACACTTTTCTTGGTTAATGTCAAGTTCTAGGATAAATTTTTAAAGTAAAATAACCCTTATACGGCTCAATAGCTTCAATAAATTTTCTTCAGTTGTTATGAGAGCAATGCACTTCTATAGTCTAGTTTGTCATGACATTACTCCCCTCACAAAAATAATCAAATACCTAAAGGTTGACTTGTGAGAATCAACATTTCCAGCCATATCAACATCTATAAAACCTACTAATACATGCTTATAACCACTAAAAAAAAGCTTCAAGTCAAATGTAATACACAGATATCTTGTAATCTACTTCACTACATTCCAATATTCTTTGCCAGTAATAGAAAGATAGTGACTCACTATACTAACTACATACACAATGTCAGGTCTAATACATAACATGACATACATCAAACCCCCTATTACTAAAGCAAGAGGACTACTTATGTTCTTGGCCTTATTTATGAAATATATTTGAAGTAGCTTTTGAATGTACTTTTCTCGTGATGAGTACAATTTCCTTACTCATCTATCCCGAGTGATAAAAATTGCCAGTATTTGCTCACCCAAGTCCTTAATGGAAAAAGACTTATCAAACTATTTGTTTAAGTCATTTATCCTACAAACATTCTTTCCAATAGCGAGAATATCATCTAGAGTAAGAGCATAATAAAATCATGATAAAAAACTTTTGTACAAAAACACAACTTTCAGAAGTAGTCTTTATATAATCATACTCTTTAAAAATAATTCAAATTTTCTGTAGCATTATCTCAAAGCCTATTTCAACCTGTAAAGACTTTTCATCAGTTTGAAAACATATTATTCTTTCCCTTTTTGTAACATCCCATTACCCATGTTAAGGCTAGAATAGTAAGTTATGAGAAATCACTAAAAAATTTAGAAAACTTACGTCAAGCATAATTTAAATGTGATATGCACATTTTTGCACATTCATATAATTGTACATGCATTCGTTGACGTTTTCTGGGTATAATTGGATTGAGTTGTGATTACTGAAAATTTTTGAGAATTTGAAATTTATTTATATTGGAAATATTATTGATTAGTGGAATTGTGATATTTTTTAATTTTGTTGATTTTCGAAAATTATGCATTTTTATGGAAAATAGGAAATAGGAATCAAAAGAAGATTATAGATAGTTGTATTGTAAAGATAGAATTAATGGAGTTAGTTTCAAAAGAAACTTAGCTAGAGTTAGACCTTAGCAAAAGTGACAAGTGTTAAGTTACTTTTATTATTTGTCAAAAGTAAGTTTTGATATCTGAGAGTTAAAAGACTAAGTTTTTTTCTTATTATCACCTTCTCTGAATTTCTTCCCAAACACAGAGTTTTCCATCAAACTCCTTTCGAGAGTTAACTTTGCTTTTTCATATCCCTCACCACTTCCCCCACTGCTAAGTGTTTCTTCTGTCTTGAAAAAAAAAACTAGAAGTTGGTTAGAGTCCATAGTGGGTTACATGTTCTTACAGGGAGTTTACGGTTTTGGGATAGTTGAAAATTTTGGAATCTTTAACAAGTATTGAGAAAATCTTTTAGAGTTATGGATTTATGAAATAAATTTGATGAATTCACTGTCGTCTGCATGAACATGGGATTTACGTGTATATATTCATAAACAATGTGTTAATGGGATGAAAATATGGATATAGTTTTAAATTAGTTTTGATGATTATTAGTGATCAGATGTTGTAACAATGAGTTTTGGAGTTTGAAATAGCAATAAAATGGTGTATAAGATAAGTGTAAAAAAGTTAAAAGAATGAAAAAGTGGTATGTTCTATTTTCTGTTTCTTCACTGTGCATGTAAATATATATATACGTGTGTGCGTGTGTGTGTTTATGTGGGTAAGTGAAAGCTTTAAGGATGATCAAGAAAATAGTTTTTAAGTTGAAGAATAATTGTAAACTGATGGTCTAAGATGGGAATAAGTGTTTAAATGGAAGTTGAGAGGAAACATGGAGATTGAGAATGAAAGTTGGAAATACAGAAAGTTGACAGAGCATGAATAGGTTGAATATGAATTTTTGGCTTTTGATGATTTTTTATTTTAACTTGTATATTTTAGAGTAGTATGAATTTATGGTGAATGAGTTGTTTGAAATGGAGTAGAAGAACTAGAAACAAAAATTTGAAGTGTTCGATTTTAGAGAATGAAGTCTGGAAATTTCCTGGAAATGAATAATAACAATGTTGAGTTTTTTATCTGAAACTTCTGTGAATTTGCTGTACCAAAATAGATAGATTTTGATAAAATGTTCTTCATAAAAGTTTTAGATCTTTATTTTAGCTTTCCATTGATATAAAGTTTGTAAATTTTAGAATTTTGGATCAAAAGTTATAGAAGTTTGAAGTTGTGACATCGGTGAAGAAGAAGAAGGATTCGCAAGTCCACTGCATGACCGTGACTTCACAAGACCACCCGAAATATCACGATCATGCAAGTGCACGATCACAACTTCACGAGACCACCCAGAGTGTCACGATCGTTCATGTACACGATCGCGACTTCCCTATTTATCCAAAGGAGGTTTTTTTTCTGAACATACTTTGATCTTTTTGTTATAACTTCTTCATTCAATATCCAAATGACTTGATTCTTGAACCAATATATTCATAACACATTTTCCTACCTATCCAAAAAAATTTATAGCATTCTTAATTGCTTTGAAAAAGATTGATTTAACAAAAGTGAGAGAATCTATTGGAATGGAACGAACTGGTATTGTTTTATTGAACATACTTCAGTGTTTTGATTATATTTAGAACTGTACGATTCTAAATGAGATGGTTTTTAATTTTTAGTAAACTAGATAAATAGGGCTACAAATCGTATGAAAAAGTCTAATTTTGATTCAGTCTCTAAGATGTTCAATTTCTGGGTGGAAGTTGTACATAGTAAACTATTTTTGAATAAGAACAGTCTGAAAAGTTTTGAGATATATCTTCCAAATTACTAAACCAAATTGAGTGATTTTGGTGTCAATAGAAACTTAAGACATTGGAAAATAACTTTGTAGAAGGAAGTGTTGCCTAATTTTGCCATTTACTTTATTAGATTTATTATACAAATTTGACCCGTATATATATTGAAAGAAAATCTGAAGTGGTCAATGAAGTTGTGTAATTAGTTTCACATTGCTTTTTATTGATTCAAATTATAAGTATACATGGTATTAACGAAGGCTTTGATATCTGAATGATTTGTTCATAAGGATCTCGATAAAGCACCCTGGAATTGTCATTGAACATACATTGTACATATTGTATAATTATGTGTGCATTAAGGAATATTTGTACAATGTGCAATGTGATATTTGTATACATGTTTTGTATGATATAGAAGAACTCATTGGATGCTAGTCGGACATTGTTGGACCATCCAAGCAATAGCATTTTGGAGCGTGCTGTGAGTCAACCTAAATGATTTCCTATGATTGATTTGTTTTGAATTTATTTGATTTGTTAAATTTAAAAAAAAATTACTTAATGGTTTGTGAATTGTTTCTGAATTCCGGGCTTGAAGTTCGAGGAGTTTATTAGTTGGGCATGTATTGGAAGTGTTTTGGTTTGATATGAATTCTTGAATGACTTTGATTCTCAACGAAAGTTGAATGCCGGATTTAGATCCAATGAGTGTGAAAACTTTGTCTGAGCATCTGTCTAAGATTGTGATATATGACATAATCAGTATTTGATGCATTTCATAAAATGAATGCTCAGATAAAGGTGTTGTGACTTGAATAGCCAGTTTAAAGCGCTTCCACGTAGAGCTTTGCTCCGTGATTTTTGATTCTACACGTAGAGCTATGCTCCGTGATTCTATTTGACTGAGCCCTATAAGTCAGTATTTGTATAAGTTTGTGATAGGCATTCGGTCACAACAATAAGAACGAATGTGAGTCTCATGCATATAGCATTCATATAAGACTGAAATCCATAAATGATTTGCAAAGTTGTATTGAGTGATCTAATATTGTGCCATGTTGTGTGAGTTATGATGTTTAGAATGAATATTTGTGAATATGTGATATGTATATGTGATTCGGTGAAATCATCAATGATGGTTCACTCATTGAGTTTGCAAAACTCACCAAAAATTGTAATGTGATTTTTTAGGTACGAGACAGGAGATCTACTGCTTTAGACAGGACTTAAGGACCCTTTAGAATTTTGTTATGGCTCAAAGATTTGTCAGCTGGCCCTAGGAGTGTGGAGTCTTATATTTTATAGTTTTGGCTAGAACTTATAAAAGGTTTTGTAAATATTTGTCTAAAGGAAACAATGTAAATTTGGTGTAGGAATGAAATGAAGGGTTTCAAGATTTACTGACTTTTAAATGATGTTAGTGATGCCATGTATAAGTTGGATTTGCTTTTGCTCCAACATACCATTATCATAGAGTATGTACTTGAATGTCCTTTGGGTATTCGAGTATTTGCCTTATGGTAGTGGGATGTTGCACCTCATCTAATGAATCCTTGCGTGTTAATTCACAAGATTCTAAAAGAAAATTGACAAATGACAATTCTGCTTCATTATAACATAAGCATTTAGGGCATATCCCTAAACAAAGAATAGAAAGGCTTATGTCAGATGGAATTCTTGATCCACTTGATATATCAAATTTTGAAGTTTGTATTGAGTGTATTAAGGGGAAGCAGACAAACATAAAGAGAATGGGTGCCAAAAGATCTTCAAACATCTTAGAACTAATCCATACAGATATTTATAGGTCATTTCCTACACTTGCTTGGAATAGTCAAAGGTATTTTATTACGTTCATAAACAATTATTCATGTTATGGGTACTTTTATCTCATATATGAGAAGTCACAGCCACTGGACATGTTTAAAGTTTTTAAAGCTGAAGTTGAAAATCAGCTTGGCACAAAGATTAAAAGTGTCAGATCTGACCGTGGTGGTAAATATTACGGTAGATATGACGGTTCTGGTGAACAATGTGCAAGACCATTTACCAAATTCCTAGAGGAATACGGTATTGTCCCACAATACACTATGTTAAAGAATCTTAACATGAACGGTATTGTTGAGAGACGAAACAGAACACTTAAGGACATGGTAAGGAGTATGATTATTCGCACTATCTTACTATATTCGCTCTAAGGAGAGGCATTAAAGACCACAACTTATATTCTTAATAGAGTTCCAACTAAAGCAAAAACTAAAATCCCTTATGAATTGTGGACAAACGGAAAGCCTAGTATAAAGCACTTTCACATTTAGGGTTGTCCAATTAAGGAAAGGCCTTATAGGCCAAATGAAAGGAAGTTGGACTCAAGAACAATTTGTAGTTACTTTGTTGGATACTCTGAACAATCGAAGGGGTATAAATTTCATGATCCTATAAATAAATCAATTTTTAAGACAAGAAATGCAAGATTTCTTGAGAATGTTGAGTTTGAAGGGGGAGATAAGGATAAGGTTAGAGACTTCGTCTTTGAAGTGGGATTTGTTTCTCTTCCTATAGTTGTTATTGATCATGATCAGGATATTATTTCTAAAATTGTTCAAGAAGGAACTTTAGAACAATAAGACAATGTTAATAGGAATTTGTTTTATCAAAGATTTCCTGTGATAAAAATCTCCCTATTCAAGATCAATTGAATATACTTGAAGGACAAACTTAACAACCTCAAGAACAAGTGTCATTAAGGAGATCCATTAAAGAAAGGAGAAGTGCAATTCCAGACAATTATGTTGTCTTTCTCCAAGAACATAATATGGACATTGGCATGGTAGAAGATGATCTAATTAACTTTTATGAAGCCATAGAAAGTTCTAATTTTCAAAAGTGGATTGATATGATGGATGAGGAAATTAAGTCGATGAGAGACAATGATGTTTGGGATCTTGTCTCATTGCTTGAAGGTGTGAAACCCATTGGTTACAAATAGATATTTAAGACCAAAAGGGATTCAAAAGGCAATGTAGAAAGATATAAGGCTTGTCTTGTCAAAAAAGCTTTTCTCAAAAAGAAGGTATCAATTATAAAGAAACCTGCTCTCCGGTATCTTCGAAAGATTCCTTTAGGATTATAATAGCACTTGTGGCACATTTTAATCTTGAGTTACATCATATAGATATCAAGAAAACATTTCTCAATGGAGACTTTGATGAAACAATTTATATGGAGCAGCCTGAAAGCTTTGTTTCCAAATATTCAAAGCAGATGGTTTGCAAATTAAAGAAATTCATCTATGGACCCAAGCAAGCTTCTCATCAATGGTATTACAAGCTTAATTAGGTTGTCATCTCGTTTGGTTTTGAGATGAATCTGGTTAATGAATGTGTATACCATAAGTTCAGTGGAAGTAACTATATTTTTCTAGTTTTATATATTGATGACATATTGCTTGCTAGCAACGATATAGGCTTATTGTATGAAACCAAAAAATTTATATCAAAGAATTTTGAAATGAAAGATCTTAGTGAAACATCTTTTGCATTAGGAATTCAGATACACTGAGATCGCTTTGTATTCTTAGGTTATCATAAAAGAGTTATATCGAGAAGGTACTTAAAAAGATTTGGCATATAGGATTCTAAACCAGGTGATACCCCTGTAGCTAAAGGAGACAAATTTAGTCTCAATCAATGCTCCAAGAATGATTTAGAAACTACAGAAATGCAAAATATTCCTTATGCTTCAGGTGTAAGGAATCTCATGTATGCTCAAGTATGTAAGCGTCCGGATATTGCATATATTGTTGGAATGTTAGGTAGATATTTAAGCAACCCCAAACTAGATCACTAGAAAGCTGCCAAAAGGGTTATGCGTTATCTTAAGAGAACAAAAGATTACACGTTCACATATAGGAGATCGAATCAGTTGGAAATCATTGGGTGTTTTGACTCCAATTTTGTAAGATGCCAAGGCAGTCGTAAATCTACTTCAGGCTATATCTATATGCTTGCTGGAAGAGCTATTTCTTGGAAGAGTGTTAAACAAACATTCATACCTTCTTCCATTATGATAGTTGAGTTTATAGCTTGTTATGAGGCATTCAATCATGGCATATGGCTGCGAAATTTTATCACTAATTTGCGAATTATAGATGGCATTTAAAAACCATTAAAGTTATTTTGTAACAATAAATCGACAGTGCTACATTCTAATAACGACAAGAGCTCGTCAAAGTTGAAACACATCGACATCAAATTCTTAGTTATTAAAGAAAGAATTTAGGGTGGTCAATTGTCTATAGAACATATTGGAACAAACTCCATGATTGCAGATCCGCTGACTAAAGGTTTAACACCTAAGGTCTTTCATGAGCACACAACTCATATGGGTGTTTTCTCATTTGATGAGATGTTGATTTAGTGGGAGTTTGTATACATTTATGGTTACAGACATGTCTTACGGATTTTGTATGATTTGGTATTTCAATATAATTTTTTTTGTGAATTTATGCTCTGATTTCATTCGGCTTGGTCTCGTTAAGGAATAAAGTAGAACCAGTTGGAAATAGGCATGTTAAAGATCGCACGACATGAAATTTTCATGCTATACATCCATACTTGATCCATGTCGTTGTTTTATTGATGTATGCAACTATTGATGCGTTTAGTCACGATGATTGTGACGAAGATCCCTTTGATCTTGCATTGATATGATTAATAGACTGGATTGTTTAAAGATGATTAAACAATAATAGCAATTTTGAGCTCTTAAGGTTTATCATGACATATAGTTAGAAGAAATCATATATATGTAGTCCAAGTGGGAGATTGTTAGATGTTCTTTTTAGATGGACTTATGTATATGTATAATTAAATGTCATGGGCTATTATAAGGTACGACCTAAATAAAAGTGGTCTAATAAAGTTTTGGATTATTGGGTCCAAATCATCTAATTAAAGTATGATAATAGATATGTGTAGAAACCCCAATGTTATATTTCTAATTTATGATGGGCACATTGGTAATTGACACTAAGCATATGAATATGTGGTTATAGTCCCCAAGAGAGACTGAAGGCCTTATTTGGTTAGCATAGATTCTTACTTGGAAAAGTAATCTTTTTCCTAAAATTTATATTATCACGTTTAGTTCATTTTCTAAGTATTTAGGAAAGTAAAAACTTTCCCAATATTACGAATACCGTACCAGACTTGGTATCGATTTGGGTTCTGATGCGGTACTATATTGATACCCATTAATATTGAGTACCGTTTTGAATAATTTTTTAAATTTATCAAATAGTTCCTAAATTTTTTTTAAAATTTACAAAATAGTTCATTATCATATTATACAGTTGTAACGTATGTTTTTAACCCTGTCTCTAAAAATCATAATAATAAATAATAATCACAATTTTAATTTAATTTTTAATTTACTAATTATTAAGAAATATAATTAAATTTCAAATAATTTTTGATTTAATAATTAAAATATATAAAAATAAATATTAGTTTATAAATAAAAATATTTATTATTATTTTTAAAATAAAAATTAAAAATTCACAATAATTATAAAGGTTGAAACAAATAAAATAATTAATTAAAAAACTTTGAAAAAAAAGGGGGGAAGAAGAGGTAAGAGGGAGAGAAGGAAGAAATTTTTAAAAAAAATTTTAATTTTTTAAAAAAATACCCCCTACTTTTTAAAATTTTCAGTATCAATTAATATTTTGACGATATTTTGAATACTGGTCAGTACTATCCAAAACGGGCCAGTACTGACTGGTATTTAAATCCAGTATGATCCACCATTTATTTCGTACCAGTTTTGGTCCGGTATGTACTGGTATTCATAATATATTGTTCTCCCATTAGTAGAATTTTTGAATATTTTTTTCAGAAGTTTCAATCGATAATTTTCATGTTCATATTTTTCCTTATTTAATAATTTCAATTTTATTTGGTTTGTAGGGATATAATTAAAAGCATAAGTCAAAATTAAGTTGCATTCTATGAAATACTATTACATAGCAAACACTATAATAAGAATCCACCCAATTTTTCTATTAGATTTTTTATAAATATTTAAATATGTGAATATCTTTACTTTCCATATATTTATTTTTTAAGGAATAATTTATATTTACATGTTTAGATACTTATAATTCTTATAATAAAAAAGTTTGGTGAATTTTTATTATAATGTTTGGTATGCAATAATATTTTATAGAATGTAATTTAATTTTAACTTTTTTTAATTATATCCCATAACAAAAATTAAAATTATTATTAAATATTATATTACAAACAAAATCGAAAAAGCCAAGCTTTTTATTAACTGGGGTCCTCTCGTATTGAGGAAGCTTGTGTCTTCAAACCTCGTCCCAAATATTTGCCTGATTCATCCAGCGGCTACTGTTCCCTCTGTTTCTCGCTTTTTCAATACCAATGATGTCCATGAATTCGATGACGATGAAGATGGGACGTCTATCGACGTCGACCGTCACTCTGCCAATGGTCTCTCTCGTCACCGCGGTGACCTTTTCTCAGGTAGTTGTATTTTCGTCCTAGTAAGCGCAATTTAGCTTGGTCTTTTTAGTTAAACTCTGTAATTTGTAGGTGATTTTGATTTGTCCTGTTTGAGTAATTTAGCTTTGGTTGTTTGGATGATACAGATGTTTTTGATTCATTCTCGCCAACGAGGACCTTGAGTCAGTTGCTGAACACGGTGGACCAGGTCATTGGAAATGTATGTATATATATGGTTATTTTAATTTGGGTTGAGAATAATGATGCGTGTTGGGAACTTTTTGTGACTTTTTATTGTTTGTGGGACTGTATTCGAAAACTACGTAATTGTCTTTTATGCGTTTGTTTGCTTGATAAATGACCTAGCAGGGAACTTTGGTGAGGATTCCAGTGCATATTATGAAACGTGCTCATAGTCAAGTGAGAAATTATGCTATCTATGTTGTTCCACTTTTGACTGTGCTTAATGTTGGACCCCAACTTTTAAATGGAATTTTGAAATATAAATTGAATTTAAATGAGTATGTTAGTTTATGTGTTGTGTTATGGAAGTATGTATCTTTAAAGGAAATTGATAAGAAATGATTGGATTTAAATTTGATACCTTTGGGTTTTGAGTAGATTTGTATAGTTTATGAAAGTTAAAGTGAATGAGTTGGTTGAAATGGGAGTTGAAAATCAAGAAATAAAGAAAGAAAATGTGAGAATATGAAGAATAGTGAAAGTTTGACTTTTTGGCTATACAGAGTTGACTTTTTGATTTAGGCACAATTTGAGAAAATGATCTTCAGGAAACTTGTAGCTTATGTTGAAAGCTTTCTGTCTCCATAAAGTTTGCAATTTTTCGATATCAGGAGTGAAAGTTACGATCAGTCAACGTTAGGGTTATTTCACTTTGACTTTGAGAATGTTTGTAAGCGTAGGATTATGTATGCTGTACTTTGAGGCAAATCGCCGGATTGATGTGGTTTGAATTAAGTGAAGTGGTCTTCGTGAAGGTCATATAAGACTTTTCATGCTTTACAATGATGTATATTATGCAATTAGTGGATGAGAGAATTGGGAAATATAAAATTTGGAAGTTTGGATGTGTTATAGGTTGACCCATGTTATGGCAGAAACTTTGACTGAAAAATTGACCTAGTTAGAGGTTGAATTAGCCTCTTAGTTCTTCATGACAGTTTAATATTTTGATTTGATCTTTATTTTTATGTAAAGTATGCAATTTTTAGATCAAGGAATAATAAGTTATGATTTTTACAATTTTCTATTATGATTTTAGCATGATTATTAGAGGACAGAATTTTTTATTGGAAAATTGATTTCCTTAGAGGTTAAATTGATTTTTCTGTCCTTCATGAAAGTTGTAGGTGACTTTCTGATCTTTACATTGATATAAAATATGGCACATGTGGACCTTGGAGTTGAAAGATACAAATTTTCAAAGTTGAGTCTTTGTTTAAGGATTTATTAAATTGGACAGAATCTTTAATTAGAAATTTGATCATTTTAGAGATGAATTTGGTTGTGGAGTTCTCATTAAAGTTGTAAAGCTTCCTTCAAGCTTTCTATAGAGACCAAATTTGTCAAATTTGGAGCTCAGAATCAATAGTTATGAATTTTAAAAAAATTCTGTTCTATGATGTCGTTTTCTGTCCCCTGCTTTTGGTTCTTTTGTTTCCCATCCGACCCCTTTGTAATCTTTTGCTTATATCTTTTCCGTCCGACATCCGATTGACTTGATTCTCAAAGCTTTGGATTCCTAAGATAATTAAATACATCCTCATGGGAAATTTGTAATTTTATGAGATTAAATTGAGGTTGATTAATTAAATCAAAGTGAGTTAGATAATTTTTTGAACATGGTTTAGTCTTTTGCAAAATTCGGGATCTGTAGTGATCCGATTGAGGTCATTCTTGAGGAAAAATAAACTTAAGACATGGGGCTACAAGTCATATGAAGAAAGGAAATTTCAATTTTTCCTCTAAGACTTTTAATTTCTGAATTGAAGTTCGGATTCGTGTGTAATCTTGGATTAGGAATATATGAACGTATTTTGGCCATAACTTTTGATCTAGGAATCCAATTGAGGTGATTCTTTATTTGGATTAAACTAGAGAAATAGGGCTAAAATTTTTATGAAGAAATAGAGTATGAATTTGGTCCTTAAGAAGGTCAATTTTCGGATGGAAATAATGTGCTGGAAAAATGTGTTAGCATAAGACATATCTGAAATATTTTGAGCATACCTTTTGATGTGGTGCTCCAAATTGGATTATTTTTGTGGCATTATGAAATTAAGACAATGAGGAAAAATTCTCTAGAAGGAAGTTTTGACAAATTCCTTCAAATTAATAGTTCGAAGCATATCCGAAAGTAAGCATGGCTTAAAGTAAAGCTCAAGGGCATTTGTGGAACATCACTTAAGGATTTAAGACTTTGGGCTTAAGTGGAAGGGCTTTATGGTCTTTTAACATCTTTAAATATAAGAGGAAGGGTGGCTGTCGTTTTATTTGAAGGAGGAGCCCGAAATTTCAAGAGAAGAGAAGAAAGAATAAGAGAGGAGAAAGAAAGGAGAATTTTCGGTTGTGATAAAATGAAAGAGAAAAGAGGGGAAACCTAGGTTTTTTATTTTTCCAAGCTTCCAAGATGATTTTCTTGCCTATTTCAAGAGGAAAAGATGGAAAAGGAGGAAAGCTTCCCATGGGGCTTTGAAAAATCCAAAATTGGAGGAGTTTGAGGTAAGAGGTAAATTTTGGTCTTTAAGTTTTTAATGAATTTTTGGTTTAAAATCATGGAAAATGATATGGGTATGTGATTTATGAAGTCAATTTTGATGTTTATGCCTTAGGTTGTGTTTAATTTTGGATGGAAATTAATTAGGGT
>JANITW010000002.1:11628974-11642385 GCA_027564335.1 Erythroxylum williamsii | reverse complement strand
TAGTCACTAATTATGGCTTAGAGATTCAAGATAGACTCTCTAGTCAATTTCTATGTTAAAGTGTATATTACGACAGAGACTCTAGTCAATTGCTATGTTAAAGTGTATATTACGACAGAGACTCTAGTCAATTTTCTATGTTAAAGTGTATATTACGACGAAAGGAAAGAGAGCATTCAAACCAATAAGGAAAAGAATTCGCGGCCACTGCAGCATTAGCCATCTAGTCCTCGTTGTCAATGTATTCTTTGAAGATCGCTTCCAATTTTATCATTATATCAATGATTCCCAATTTCATTTCACAGTTATATAATAGTAACTTGTAAGGTTTACAACCCAATTTTTTTTAAAAAAATAAAAGAAATTATATTAATCATAGCAAAAATTATCACATTATTACAATGAGTCACATTGTTATAATGTAATCAGTTATAATGAAGTGTCTATAGAAAGCTAAAATGATTAAAAAAACAATAAATTACAACTTTCAGCTATTTTTCAACTCATTACTAAGTGCACTATACTTGTTGTCAGGTATGAATGAGCCTCAAACCTAATTGACTATCGTTATATGATCTCTTATTTCTATCCCTCCAAATGGAGTAGATGATGGTAGTAAAAGTCGTTTTAACAAGTGTTTCATTTGGTTCTCCTAACTTAATCCTAGCATTAATCATATTAAGTATCTTCCTCTATTCAAATATAAACCTGGATAGTTATAACATACTCGTTATCCTGCCACTTAAGAACTGATTCATTCAGCAATATAGCACGAGAGGTGGTAACTCTTTAACCCTCAAGTCTTACCATGGATTGGTGCCGAGGGATGTTTTTTTTTATAACGAAATTGATACCTTTTACTGTGACAAAGAAAATATAATATTCTTAAACCACCATTATATATTTTTTCAAATTACTCAGTATCGATATTAATTAGAAAGAATAAGGAAAAAATGAAAAGGAAGAGGACGTAAAATGGACGAAATAGAGAAATGGTCATCATTAAAAGAGAAGGTCTGACCTTAGGCGAGACTTGGTCATCTTAAGCCTAGCCAAGTCATGCCGGACTGGGTTTGGACCAATTGTTATACCTAATATTAATAAAGTTTTTTCATTTTGTTAATAGAATAATACTCCTTGATCTAAGAAAAGACTACTGTTGTAAGGATAATGTTATGAATTTAATTTGTTACGTTAAGACCTTTAGTTGTTCAGCCAAATAATAATATGGTCAAATTCGAAAATCACATTAAACAATAGTTAAACGTGAAGTTTTTCTCCTAATTATTTAGATGTTTTTATCCACCATAAAAGTTGATAACTAGCATGCCTATCAAATCATTAATGAAAATTTGACATTGGAAGACCATGGTCAGTGATACAGAAGAATCATGATTAGTTAGGAGTGAAATCCTCTCTTCCCTCTTTGTCCCGTTATTTCTATCCCAATTTTATCTCAATTATTTATTTATGTAAGATAATTAGTTAACTTGAGGACAAAATCTTTTGTTTAATTTTTTGGTGTCATATTTTATCCCATAAATCTCAACAATTTATTTATGTAAGATTTGTATTTATTTATGCAGGATCCACACATGATTCACATAAATAATTGATTGAGATTCATAGGATATAATAAAACACCATAAAATTAGACAGAAAATCTGGACTCGTTAACTTGTACATATAACCTATTTTAATAAAGTATAAAAAAATTATTTCTATACAGTTTTAAGTAATTGACAATTATTTATAATATCAAACTTATACATTTTATGAAATTTATTATTAAAAAGCACACAGGTCACACAATATCTCTTAACGCAAACCATAACAGTAAGGACAAGACACAGAGTACTATATTAACGAGGTCGAACCCACTTTAGTTTTTCGTCTCACTTCACGTCCAAAAAAGAATGAAGCGTATTCCGTTAACTAACAAAGTCAGTACTCTTTCCCATTCGTGTGTGATTTTAGTAATTCTGGTGAGTGCCACCCTCTTGAACACCACTTCTGCTTCAGAGAGATGCGAGTTCCCAGCAATCTTTAACTTCGGGGACTCCAATTCTGATACCGGTGGCTTGGCTGCTGCCTTTACCCCTCCCAATCTTCCTTATGGACAGACCTACTTTCACATGCCGGCCGGAAGATTCTGCGACGGAAGGCTTGTAATTGATTTTGTCGGTGAGTTTTTCTTTACCCTCAAAAACCTTTTTAGTTTGGTTTATTAGTGGTCAGACATGCAGTTCTTAACTAGTTCCACTTCTAAATTTATGTTCGTGCTAATCAGTGCTACTGTTTCACTAACAAGTTGCTGCTAATGAAAATTTATTGTTTTAATAACAAGTGAAAGTAAGATATTAACTATTTGCAGGATGAGATGACGGTAAAGCAACCAAAAACCATAGTTAAAACCTAAGTTCCTGGTCGTGATAGGTCCGTGGGATTCCATTGTTTGCTTCGAATTTCCTACTTCAACCTTTTGAATTAACTTGTTTTCATGTGATCAATTGTATCAGCAAATAGCTTCAATCTCCCATTCTTGAGTGCTTATCTGAATGCCCTTGGGACCAACTTCACCAACGGTGCTAATTACGCCACAGCAGCTGCCACCATTAATAAACTGCCGACAACGATCATACCCAATAGACGGTGGTTTAGTCCATTTTATCTTGATGTGCAATTCGAACAATTCCAACAACTTAAACAAAGGTCTCGAATGATTGAGCGTCGAGGTAATTTAAAAATGGCTGCTCCGATCTTTCTATAGCTCACCACCATCAACTTCTATCTCATGCTAAGTTGAAACATACAACTCTGACGAGTAAGCTAATTACCATCTGTTCAATGTAGGAGGAGTATTTGCAACATTGATGCCCAAGGAGGAGTATTTCTCACAAGCATTATATACATTCGACATAGGCCAAAATGATCTTGGAGCCCGATTCTTCGCTAATCAGTCGGTTGACCAAGTCATCTTATCTGTCCCTGACATTATTGATAGGTTCTCTATAAATGTCAAGGTAACTCTTATGCTTAAACTTATGCCTATTCGCTAATAATTCATGTTATATTAAACTCTAGATATTATTTACTCTCGATATAAAATAAATAAAGAAATTATGCATTATTGTCATAAAAGAATAAAAAATAATGCTCATGTTAATCATTAGTTATACTCCTTATTGTAATAATTTAGTTAAGAAAATGTTAATCTTAATGGTGTAATTAATTAAGTAGAAGTTACGTATGAATCATGAAATGCAGTTAAACGAAAAACTAATTATGATGATTGGTATTGCATGATATGCAGAACATATACAAGGAGGGAGGTAGATCATTTTGGATACACAACACAGGGCCAATAGGTTGCTTGCCTTATATATTGACCAATTTTGCTTCGGCAGAGAAGGACACCGCCGGTTGTGCCAAGGCTTACAATGAAGTTTGTCAATACTTCAACTTCAAATTAAAGAAAGCAGTTACTGAGCTGAGACAACAATTTTCTGCCGCTTCATTTACTTACGTAGACGTTTACTCTGTCAAGTATTCTTTATTCCAGGAGCCTGAAAAATATGGTACTAATTCCTCTCCTCTGATAAATTGAATGTGGTATGTATTGGTTTCTTTGTTTTAATTGGTTTTGTCTCCAAACTGCAGGATTTGAGCTTCCACTAATCTCCTGCTGTGGGTATGGAGGAAAGTACAACTTCGGCATTGCTGAATGTGGAGAAACTATAGTTTTAGAGAACGGTACCAGAATTTTCGTGGGTTCATGTGATCGTCCCTCAGTTCGAGTGAATTGGGATGGGATTCACTATACCGAGGCTGCTAACAAGTTCGTTCTTGATAAAATTTCTACAAGTGCCTTTTCTAGTCCACCTATTCCACTTGAAATGGCATGTCACAGGACTTTCTTAGATATATAAGTAACGAATCTACGCTTGTTACCAAAATAAAAAGTCACATAGATCAATACCGTAATCGATGCACAGGCTAGTTAACGACATCTTTTGCCGTTTAATGTACTGTTTAAGAAACTTTGTGTACTTACTTTATGCTCATATCACCGCTTAATTTAAATTGCAGTCGTGTTATTTATAGATTTTGCAATCTAGAAAATGAATTACAGATACAAATTTTGTTAAATTGATAACAAATTATTTCTAAATATTTGGCACTTCTATTTATCAATAAATTTAATTATTTCTTAAACAAACAATTTAAACTTTGGAAAAATATATATAGTCAACGTATCTAGTACACAAGACTCCCCATTTTGGGAGAGTCTAGGAAGAGTCATAATGTACGCAATCTTATTTTTGTATTTTTACAAATAAATTATTTTCATCACTTACCCTCGTATATATTTTATATATAATGTCAGACAAACATATGCATTAAAATTTGTACATCAAAAATCATTTTAAAGACATTTATAGACAATAATTAATATATATCGAAGTGTTATTGTTAAGATATTATATTCTATTTTCACATTATTTGTATTTTAATTTATTTGGGATATATTTTGTAATAAAAAAGTTGATTTGGTATAAGATTCTACTATCTTAGAATATGTAGAATTCTAGAAGTTAAAGATTTTTGTGAAAGGAAAGAATCCTTAAAGAATAAAGAATCCTAAAGGAGGAAGGACTTGATGCAAATAAGAAGTCCATGGTCTGAAAAAGATCTATTAATCTTAGATGTGTTTTAGGCTTTTTTAAGGATCAATTACAAAATTCTACAACAAATTTTTGTTTGAAGACTCTCCATGATTATGTCATGATGTTGATGCGCACATAGGAGAGTTTCTCATTGACTCAAGTGTCTGTTTTTTTTAATTCTTGATTTAAACATTTGAGATATTCCTTTCTTTGGTTCATTCTTTGTTTTAAAATCCTCTGTTGAGGTTAACATGAGTTAATCATGCTATTGGGGGTGGGATTCTCTCATGGGGTGAGCACGAGTAGATAGCTTCAAGAAGTGAGTGACGTCGGCTCTGTAATAGCCTTATATAAGTCTTATACCTATGAAAGTTAATCAATCTAAGTGAGAACTCCATAGATGTAAACTATGTGTACTAAATTGCCTTAATTTTTTTTTATATTTTGCATGTGTGATTAATTGCGGTTCACTCAAATTTTCTAATTGCGATCAAATTTTGAAAAATCCTAGTTGTCTTCCTAATTGATTTTTGAAAAATAACTGTAAATTTTAGTTTGAAGCAATAGTGTCAGAATAGAAAATTTATTGAAATTCAACCTTAAGTTTTTCAATTGGTATCAGAGTAAGGTTTACCTCATCAAAACTTGATGTGTCAAGTTGGTGTAGATCAGTATTCCACACTTATGGCTACTAGAGAAGGAGCATCAATTACTAGACCACCTTTACTAGATGGCTCTAACTATCCTACTTGAAAATCAAGAATGAAAGTGTTTATTCAAGCACAAAAGACTAAAGCCTGGACTTCTGTATTGAAGGTTGGACTCATCCTATAACAACTGATGAAAATAATGAAGCGATACCTAAAGATCCATCTAAATGGACAAAGGTTGAAGAAGAGGACACGCATGGTAACTCTCAAGCAATGCATGCAATTTTCAGTGCTATAGATGAAGGATGTTTCATTATGATATCAACGTGTGAATCAGTTAAAAAAAAAAGCTTGAGATACATTACAAACCAAACATAATGGATCACAATCAATGATAGCATCAAAACTTTAAATGTTGGTTACTATATTTGAAGAGCTTAAGATAGAGGAAAGTGAAACTATTGGAGACTTTCAAGAGTGGCTGCGTGATGTCGCCAATCAAGTACATCAACTTGGCAAGAAGTACTCAAATCTAAAACTTGTCAAGAAAACCTAGAGATCGATGCCTTTTAGATTCATACCGAATATTACAGTTGTTGAAGAAGCTTATGACATTAATAAGTTATATTTGGATAACGTAATTGAAACTCTCACAAAATTTGAGATGAACCTATTGAAAGACAAGCGTGATAAGAATAAAGGACTAGTGCTTCAAGCCGAGGTTGCTAAACTTGTGCATGATTCAAGAGATGATTCCGATGAAAATGATGATCTAGTGTTATTAAAAAAAAATTCAATAAGTGGTTGAAGAAGGCAAAGAAAGATATATCTAAGTTTAGGTAGAATGGTGGGAGTTCATCCAACTATACTTTTAAACAACAAGCAAAAACTCAAAAAGGGTGAAAAGAAGGCAAAGAAGATATAATGCCATGAGTGTCAAGGTTTCAGGCATACGCAAGTGGAGTATGCTAATACTCTTAAAAGGAGAAAAATGAAGTCTTACACCAGAAATTGGAGTGAAAACAAATATGAAAGTGAGTATAGAAGCGAAGAAGAAATTGTGAATCTTCCTTTTTTAATTTTAAATCACTATCATGGTCTATAAACTAATGTATAACAAATGGGAGAAAAGGTGTAAACAAAATGAGAAGTTAAAAAGGGAGAATGTCACAATGACAAATGTTATTCAAGATCTGGAGGTAAAGTTATTATCAACAAAAGATGAACTTAATGAAACCAAGCTAAAGTTGATCAATACAGATAAAGGAATAAAAATATTGAATGGCAGTATGGAGAAGCTATAAGAATTACCGAAAATTGGAAAAAAAAAAGGGATTTTCAAGGTGTTGGATATAAAGGTAAATGTTCTCAAGTAAATAATGAGCAAAATGGTAAAGTTAGACCTTTTAAAGAAGCAAGATCAAGTAAGCAAGGAGAATTTTCAAAAAGCAGTAGAAAATTCATGCCTACATGTCACTTTTGTGGTGTAAAAGGTCACATAAGGCCAACTTGCTACAAGCTACTACAAATGCTATTCTATAATGCTCAAAATAGAAAATCCAAACATTCATGGAAGAATCTTTAGTAGAAGAGGCTACTAAAGTAGATTTGGGTAAGAAAGAACCAACTACAAGCACTTAAGACTCTTAAATCTAGGTGTGTCACGTCTCACAATGGATGACATTTTGACAGTGGGTGTTCAAGGCATATGCAGGTGAAAAGGCTATTTGATGAATTATCAAAGTTGTATGGATGGTCATGTCACATTCGATGATGGGAAGAAAGCAACGGTGATTGGTAAAGGAACTCTTTACATGGATAGATTGTCTCATTTTAAAAATGTACTTCAAGTGGATGGTTTAAAAGTCAACTTGTTGAGTATTAGCCAGCTTTTTGATAATGGGTTGTTAGTCAAGTTCACCAGTGATAAATGCAATGTGTTAAATCAACAAGGAGGTTGTATATTAATTAAAAGAAGATTGGTGGATGATTGCTACATGTTGCAGGTTATTACTTTTTGCAATTCAACCACATATGATGATATGATTCTATGGCATCAAAAGCAAGGCCAAGCCAATTATGACCTCATCAATAAGTTGAGCAAATTTGAAGCGGTAAGAGGTTTGCCTATAATGAACAAAGATGATAAAACTATTTGTAGCGCTTATCAAATGGAAAATAGATCAGAGAACCACATTAAAAGGTGAGCAATGTTACAACTTCTTGAGTACTGGAATTAATTCATATGGATTTAGTAGGCTCAACACAATATGCTAGTCTTAAAGGAATGAGGTATAAGTATTTTTTGACATATGTTGATGACTACTTAAGATATACTTGGGTAGCTTTCTTGAAAGAAATTGAATGCTTTTGGTGCATTTAGAAACTTATGTATGCGGATTACAAATCATAAAAACATGGCGGTTTAAAGGATCATATCTAATCATGGAAGGGAGTTTGAGAATGCAAGCTTTAATAACTTTTGTGAT
Organism: Erythroxylum williamsii; assembly: GCA_027564335.1. Lineage (NCBI taxonomy): Eukaryota > Viridiplantae > Streptophyta > Magnoliopsida > Malpighiales > Erythroxylaceae > Erythroxylum > Erythroxylum williamsii. Next base: position 11,634,579 of record JANITW010000002.1, on the reverse strand, counting down.
AGACATAAGATTATGCAAGAGTTCTCGATGCACAAAACCCCACAATAAATTAGAGTTGCTCAAGATGTTTTGACTATCATGTGTGATAATAAGAATGCTATAAACATCTCCAAAAACTTTGTTCAACATTCAAGAACCAAGCATATTGATTTGAAGTATCATTTCATTCGAGAGCTAGTAGTGACTAAAATTGCACTTCTTTCCTATATAACAACTGAGAAGTAACTAGTTGATATTTTTACCAAACCTCTTGACTCTATGTGTTGGACCTCGCTTCCAGAGTCCAACATTTGGAGTCATAAAGCGTGAGCATATCATCCTATAGGGTTATTTCCATGAACCCTCATTACCCATCATCTCACAAGGGCGGCATGCCCACACTAGTCAAATATCAAAAACAAACTCATTTCTCCTATTTCAAAACAGATTTTGGGAAACCTCAATCAGAATTACAATTTGATTCCTTCAAAACATTTGTTCCCCATTGTCTTAAGTTTCTAATGACACCAAAATGATTCAATTTGGTTCAGAAATCTGAAAATTAGGGCCCAAACATTTTCAGACTGTTATTAAACTGAAACAATTCACTATACCCAAATTCCATCTAGAAAGTGAAAGTCTTAGGTACTGAGTTTATATTTGATTCCTTAAGATAATTTGTAGCTCTATGTCTCTAATTTAGTTTGAAATAATAATTATCTCATTCGGAATTCTACAGGTCAAGTTATCATCAAAATATCGAAGTATGTTCAGTAAAATATCCAATTCATACTCTTCCAACCCATACTCTTACTTTGATTCAATCAATCTTTTTCAAATCAACACCAAAGTCTATCAATTTTTATGGAGAGATAGAAAAATGTGTTAGGAATCTATTGGTCTAAGAATCACTTCATTTGGAGGTCTGATGCAATTATGGCCAAAAGAATCAAATATGGTTTAGTCCTTAATCATATAGAACCTATTTTGGGATGATTGGCATAACTCTCACTAGAGATGTTGGATTAAGGTCGACTTAGGAAGGTTTTGAAGAGACTTCTAGATCTACAACTTTTATGAAGACACCAAAGAGAGATTTTTTCATCTAGAGGGTCAAAATTGAGTCAGACAAAAGATCAGGCGAAACCAGACAAAAGGCTTCAGTCTAAGACCTATTTTGGGACAATTAGCATAACTTTCACTAGAGATATCAGATTAAGGTTATCTTTAAATGGTTTCAAAGAGGACTTCTAAATATACAACTTTTATGAAGAAAAAAAAGAGAGATTTTGTCATATAGAGGGTCAAAATTGAGTCAGACAAAAGGTTAGACGAAACCAGAGGAAAGGTCAGATAAAAGGTTTCAGTCTAAGACTGAACCAGACGATAGGCTTCAATCTAAGACTGAACCAGACGATGGGGTTTCTACAGGGTCTTCTTCACATCAGCTAAAGTTCTAAAACACTAACCACATTCTCCAAAATGTCTCCAACTTGTAATGGCCATAACTCTCAACTCCAATATCTGATAATCGTATACTTTATATCATTGGAAAGCTAAAAGGATGAACTGCAACTTGCTAGAAATCAACTTTATCTAATTCAGCCTAAATTAATATAGTTTTCCCCAGAAGCCTAAACACAAATTCTCATCCTTATGGAAAACTTGAAAGTGAAAATAACCAATTTGGAAAAATCATCAGCAAAACACAATCATACTTAATTAACATCAAAATATAAGAGTTTTTATAAAGCTTTAATGGGCATTTCAAGCTATCATACGTCAATATCTCAAAATCTCAAAATACAAAAAGATACATAAGCAATAATTTTCTCAAAATGCAACTAAAGCATTGTTTTACAAAACTAGCTTAAAATACAAAAGTGTGCATAATCGAAGTGATGCCTTGACCCTTGGTTACTCGTTCTCATGCTCTTCACCTGAAGACGAGACAGAAATGGAAGAGGTGAGCTTAAAGCTCATGGGTAATAGTTTTATAATCAGTAACAAGCAAAATCATTCAAATATTGATTTCCATTGTAAAACTCATACTGAATCATAAAAATCCCAATTCTCTATTTATCAAGCAAATTATAAACAACATAAATCATGCATTTAACAAACTTGTCAACACATAATCACATCAAATGGTTTGGGTGGATCTAAAACAGAATGTACTACAAATTTTCATATAATGGTCATGTGTAGCCGTGAACAGAATGTACTATCGCAGTCCCACTTAATGGCCTTTCATAACCATGAACTCATGTGAGTTAATGAAGGAGCTCTATGTCATTAGCGGGCAGACAGGAGAAGCCTTTGGTCAAAGTGCACTTGACATACTTAGCGGACCACCACAAACCCTCATAATCATGCATTTCACATCTTGAGAACTTGTTGCCCAAAATGACACATTTTCGAAACATGATTTTATAAACTTGATATCCTTTCAAAATTATTTCCATTTTTCATTTCATAATTCATCCACAAAATTCATACCCATAACATGTAGCATTTTCTCAAAGTATTTAAAGAACAATAAATGCAAGTTTTAAAGTAGTTGAAAACATTTATTTCCATTTCTTGCAAGAAACATTAATGGCTTATTATTCAATTATAAAAATGTAACCCATATTGAATTCCTTGCTTATAACTTGCTCAATGTGTCTCTCTTCTTGCTTCTCTTGTCTTTCTTGATTCCCTTTTCATAGGCAAAAGTTCGAAGTTGTATTAGATTGCAAAATTGAAAACTCACAAAGCACATTTACTAAAATTGACCCTAGAATTCCTAAACTCATGCATTTCCTAAGCTTCATGAACCAAAACCCTTTCAAAAATCTAAAATATTAAAAATGCTCTTACCTTAAATCTTCACCAAATGAAGAGATGTTTGGCCTAATTTCAAGCTCTTATCTCCCTCTTTCTTTTTCCTCTTCTTGAACAACATCAAAATCTCTCAAGAAAACTTAAAAAAGATGAAACCCTAACTCAACTCTCTTCTTTTCTCTCAAACTACTGAAACCTCTCTTCTTTCTCTCTTTGATTTGTTATTTCTCTTCTTTCTCTCCTATTTTTGTTTTTCCCTTCTTTAGGAAGGAGACAACACTTCTTTCTTCCCACTTTACCCTTAATGATTGAGAGAAGTTCACTTTACCCTTCCTTTAATGCCTTATGGTTTTTAAACTTAAGTAAGCTACCCAAAACACCCTTTTATGTATTCTTACTACTTTTAATTTAACTAACCTATGCAATAAATCCTACTAACATAGAAATAAACAAATTTTAACTCCCAAAAATTCACTTATCATAACCTCATAATTCACTTAAATCATGCTTAATTAAAGAAAAAAATTCGGGGCCAACATTGCTCCCCCTCTTAAAAAAATTTCGTCTTCGAAATTATTACCTAAATCATTGAAGAGTTGTGGATACTTCTCCCTCATGGCTTCCAAAGGCTCCCACGTGGCCTCTTCAACAGAATAGTTTCTTCACATAACTTTAACTAGATGAATTGTCTTGTTCCTGATGACCTTTTCCTTGGTCTCCAAAATCTCCACTAGAATCTCTTTATAACTCAGATCATCTCTTAACTGAACCTCAATGATCTGAATGATGTAAGAGGGATCTGATCTATATCTTCTCAACATGAAAACATGAAAGATATCATAAATCTATGATAATTCCGAGGGCAGCGCCAACCTATAGGCTAGTGGTCCAATCATCTCGACAATTTCATAAGAACTCATATATCTTGGGCTCAACTTGCCCTTCTTGTCAAATCTCATAATTCCTTTCCAAGGAGATGTCCTAAGGAAGACTTTCTCACCAACTTCATATTCCATTTCCTTTCAGTGTGCATCAGTATAACTTTTCATTCTATCTTGAGTCGCTTTAAGTCATTGCTTAACTAAGTTGACCTTGTCCACTATCATCTAAAGTAACTCTGGCCCTATTAGTTTCCTTTCTCCTTCTTCATCCCAGCATATCGGAGTTCTACATCTCCTTTCATACAATGCTTCATAAGGAGCCATTTGAATACTCGAGTGGTACGAATTATTGTAAGCAAATTCGACCAATGGCAAATGTTCATCCCAAGCTCCTTTGAAATCCATCACACATGTCCTGTCATTCCCTCAAAGTTCCGAATGGTTCTCTTAGATTGATCATCTATCTGGGAATGAAAAGTCGTTCTAAAATTCAACTTGGTCCCTAGAGCCTCTTGTAAGCTTCGCCAGAATCTTGAAATGAATCGAGGATCTCTGTCAGAAATTATAGAATCTGGAATTCCATGTAATCTTACTATCTCATCAATATACTTCTTTGCTAGCACATACAAAGAATCAGTTTGTTTAACTGCCAAAAATGGGTTGACTTCGTCAAACGATCAATAATAACCCATATAGCATCATGTTTCCTATTAGTCTTAGGCAAACCCATCAGAAAATCTATGGTTACCCATTGCCATTTCCACTCAGGAATGGACAATGACCTTAACTTGCCTGAAGGTGCCTGGTGTTTAGCTTTGACTTACTGACATACTAGAGACTTGCTTGCATATTCTGCTATATCTCTCTTCATGCCTTTCTACCAGAAATGTTCTTTCAGATCTCTATACATCCTGGTGCTACCTGGGTACATGGCATAAGGCGCATTATGTGCCTCATCAAATATCTCATCCTTTACTTCCTTATCATTCGGGATACAAAGTCTATTCTCTATAACCATAAGTCCATCATCCCTCACTACCACTTTAGATTTCTTGCCATTATGAATTTCTTCTCGGAGCTTACTCAATTCTACATCATATGCTTGTAACTCCTTAATTTTCTCCCTGAGTATCGGTCTCACTCTAAAATTTGCAATACTACAATCTGGTTCTCCCTATTTCAAGCTTATCCTAAGCTTAGCTATCTCTTCCAATAACGGCAGATAAACTGTCTGAATGTGTCAAAGCATCCGCCACTAAATTTTCCTTCCGTAGATGATACTCAATCAGCAGGTCATAATCCTTGAGCAACTCTAACTATCTTCTCTGTCTCAAATTCAGCACTTTCTGGCTCAGTAAGTACTTGAGGCTTTTATAATCAGTAAAAATCCTTGTCTAATCCCCATAGATAATGTTTCCAAATTTTCAAGGCAAAGATCATTGCTGCTAATTCTAGATCATGAGTTGGGTAATTTAACTTATAAGGCTTTAGCTGCTATGAAGTGTAAGCTATCACCCTGTCTCCCTGCATCAACACACAACCCAAACCCTTTCTTGAAGCATCACTATACACTGTATAACCCTCATCTCCCGTAGGCAAAATCAAAACTAGAGTATTTGTTAATTTGCGTTTAAGCTCCTCAAAGTTGTTCTGACATTCCTCACTCCAAACAAATTTCTGATTCTTCTTCAATAACTTGGTCATCGGAGCAACTATCATAGAAAATCCTTCAACGAATCTCCTATAATAACTTGTCAAACCCTAAAAACTCCTACTGTATTTGGTGCACGCTAATTCACCACTACTTCAACCTTCCTCGGATCAACATGTACCCTATCCTTCGAAATTACATGTCCAAGGAATACTACCTCATAAAGCCAAAACTCACACTTGCTGAACTTAACATAAAGTTCCTTCTC
>JANITW010000002.1:11604238-11627342 GCA_027564335.1 Erythroxylum williamsii | reverse complement strand
AACTTCTGATTTTATTGTAGAAAATTTCAAAAAGCTTAAAGATCTATTCAACCCCCCTTCTAGATCGCTTACAATATCTAAGTATAAAATCCCCCTTAGAACCTTTTTATGTCTAATTTTATCTTATTTCATATATCAGTCCTAGTTTCTTAAAGTAGAAATTTCAAAGTTATTACTATATTCTTTCAAGAAATATAGATCCTACCCATTTTTAATCAAACCTTTAACTTGTTCTATGAATTTCTTTGTTAAATTTAACTCGAATAAAAAAATATGAGATCATATCTCTAAGATTCTATGCAATTCTTATTATTTACCAAGATTTATTTATACATATGATTTCTCAATCCCTATATGTGAAATATAAGATTGCATTAAAATGTTAACAAATTTCAATTTAAACACAATAATAATTATGAATAGTTTACAAGAAAGCTTGGGGCTTTTATTAATGGCCAAAAGTGCGTTTTGAATCTCATTGTTTATAAAAAAAATACAACTTCAATCCTAATGGTTTGAAGTGTTCAAATTGAACCCTTAAAATTTTCAAAACGTTTAGAACAAATCCTAAATGAACTAAAAATTTGACTCGATCAATATATGTTTTTTAAACAGAGAGTGAGACTCACTTGTCACGTAGTTAGTAAGACCACTTTTATACATTCCACATAATGGGTCCTACTTGCAACATAATAGTAGGGCCCACTTTTTATTTTTAACAAATAATGTCACGTTAGTAATAAGGTGACATTTAATTAATAAAAAGTTAACATCGTTAAATTCATTCACTTATGGTTTATTTTGAATGTTTTGAAAATGTTAAGTTTCAATTTAAATGCTTTGGAATGTTAGGATACATTCTGTATTTTGTTATAAATATTAAGGTTCAAAATACAAAGAATTATTCTAAACAAATAGTTTTAAAGTTTACCTTATCTAGATCTATCCTAATTAAGTTCATACTAAGGTAAAGGAACCCAACAAAAATTAAGAAAGAATACAAAATAAAAGAACTCATTCTCATGAATCTTGAAATCTTGACAGAAATTTGTTTCTTTCTCTCTAAGGTTACTTATTTTTGTAGTCATATGCTACCATCGTAACAATCCCTATCTCTTTTATTCTCCGAAAGGTCCTAAAAATGGAAAATATCACTACCAATACAGATCTTAACATGAATCTATATTCCAATCATGTTATTCCCTCACACTTTATTATATAAAAACTATTAAACTTCATAAAGTATTTTTAATATGGTTTTATATTGCACCCCTATTACTTAACTACTCAATAATCAAAACCTAAATCATTAATCCTTTGAGAACATGAGTTTATCTTAACGATATATAATAGAAACACAAATATGGATTGAATATGACTTCGTGCTTTAAATCTTTCCTTTAAAATTGTGTCAAAACTTACTCTAACTTGACTCAAATTTATCCAAATTCCTTCTTTATTAAGGAGCTAAAATAAGGTCTGAAAACAACATGTAATTCAAACTGAGTGTCAAATCCTATTAAAACTCAAAATACAAGCAAAACACTCCTAAAATCATCTTAAAATATAGTCTAAATATCACTTATTAAATTCTCTCACACTTTAGTATTTTTTTTCCTCAAAAAATTAATCTTAAAGACATCAACTTGGGCAAGTTCGATTCTAGGAAGGCAAAACAATTTAATAAAAAGGTTAGGTATCACCGTTATTAATCCAATCATCCCATTTATCAATAACAATAACTTGTAATTCAATTTCAACATAACTAAATAATCTTTCATTTTTTCAATCAAATTTCACTTCATATATAAAGTAGAAATTAAAAGAGTAAAAAGTCTAAGCCAAGAAACATTTCATAAGCCATAATAACTAATTTTATTTGAATTCTTTAATGAGTATGATTAACTTAGCTGAAGCATCAATTCAATACTTTTATGCGAGAGTAAATACTTTATCATGAATAACTATGGTTACTCATAACTTTAACCCATTACTTAGATCAAGCATAATAGAATTTATTTGTGCTCACTTTATTTATTGTATTTTTCGCCAATTCACAATCAAAATAGATTATTCAGTCACTCATGAACCTAAAGTCAAAAATTAAAAAATGTGAATATTATACATTCGGCCCATAATTCAATTTGAGCAACGTTATAAGATTATTTAGTAAGTTTCAACTATACCACTCATCAATGGGCATATCTGTTAACTTAATGCAATCAATTCATATAATAATATCACTTCCAATAGATCAACTCAATTAATTCAATATCCTTTCCTGATTTTTAGAAATTTTTACTTACTAAGTTAAATGCAATTAGACTAAATGCTTATAAATAAACTAAGACTTAATGTAGTCACTCCCTCATACTTAAATTTTTACATTACCCTTAATATACAAAACATACAAGAAGAAAAACAAACTAGAAAATCAAGGAAAATTAGGGTAATTAGTACTCCCCTAATGTTAAAAGATCGCAAGACTTGTCAAATACCATCAATAATCATTAGTCATTAGTGGTTCCTCAACTTCTGGCTCACTTTTCAGTTATGTCTCTATTGTCAACTCTCTAACTATAGTTTGGGGACAAATTGGTGGTGGATATCAAACATGTAAAAATGTTCGATAACATGAAGAAAAAATGAATATGTATTGAATATTGTGTGGCATATATAGCTCGTAAAACTCATCTAAATATCATTATAAGTAAAATGATCACAATCCAATAGGGAAAGACTATAAAAATTGCTCATATCAATGATATTAGAATTGCTTGCTTTTAAGTCAAAACACATACAACAAAACACTAACATCTTGCAAAAACATACTAAAACTATTGTTATAAAGTTATTAAATTGAAGCAAAAGTATTTCATTCATTGAATTACCTCCCAACAAGTACTTCTTTGCGAGTCTTCTTACTAGATTTCCTACTCAAATGAAAGACTTGATTCTATTCCCCTTCCGTCCTTCAATCGTTACATAAGAGAGTTGCGATGCATGACAACCACGATAACTTTAGGATCATTTTGATACATTAATTTCAATTTATATTTTATAAGTAATAGCATGTTAGAAGATATAATTATAAGAGTGCATGTTGCTTATATTTGAAAGACTCAATGTTACATTTTAATTAAGTCATGCACTTTTATTTCATAACTTCTACATCTTTTAATTTATATTTTTGTAACTACTTTTAGTGTGTATATTAATGAGATTTATTTATATTAATTTATTATTCATAAATATATTTAAGATGGTTTGGATGTGCTAATTTTAACGCTTATTTTTATGTAAACTTGTGCAAAAAATATATAATTTGCAAAAATTTAAATTATTTAAAAGACCCTTTTTAGACTTCGAATATGTAGTATATCAGACATGGACTAATCAACTATTATTTATATGAAGATTTAACACAACTCTTAAACTCAAACTGAAATAATTAAACTTGACATAAAAATAATTTATTAGTTATATTTAATTATTAATTTAAGTTGATTTTAATTTGTTCAGGTCAAGCTTAAAAATTAAGCTAAGTTATCATATTAATGATTTTTGACTAGTTCATATCACGTATAGTTCGTCATTATTTTTATCAAAATTTAACAGAAAGTGTCTCTACAAATTATTTTAAATAAAACTCAAAAGTTATTTTTCATAAATTGAGATTTAAGACCAACTCCTCCTCACGATCTCAACCATTAGAATGACAGCAAGAGACCACCTCCGACCTTCTGAAATTAACCTGTTGAGCATTATATTTCATTGATTATTTACTTATAGTGGGAAAGAAATAGAGAGGATGAAGTCGTCAATGGAAGAAGTCATCAATGAGGCCTTTCTGAAATGACAAGTCAGGCCTAGCCCAAATTAACAGGTCAAGTTCAGGTTGAAAAGGCCACAGGCCCTGTCATACGTCAGGATTTCTTGGCATGTTCAAGAGCAATGAAACAACACATTTTTTTGAAATTTTTTTTAAATAAGAAATCAAGTCGAGCCGTGGGCTGGCAATCTAGGCCCAGTTTGGCCACAGGTCAGACCCGACTTCAATCCATTACCATCCCTCGGGGCCAGCACCTTCCTGCATCACTCAATCTTTACATTTTATATTGTATTAAAATTCAATATATGCAATTTGAAATTTTGTTTTTTAAATAATAGACAATATAGATAGAAATTGATAACATAATTTATTAAAATATAAATTATTAGCATTTAAATGAACAAATCTTATGTTTTATTATTGAACATCTGTTTTAACAACTTACAATCAATAATAAGAATATTTTAAAATAGGATTATATTTGTACTTTAAAAGTTTATTATTTTCTTATTTTATTAAAATTAGAGTTTCAACAACTTTTTTATATACACATAAGCAAGTATGATCCGCAAATGTTCAATTTTCAATTAAAATGTGATAAGTTATTCTAAAAGTGATTATTTAATTTTAAATGTGATTCTTAAAATTATTCATTCTTTCCTTTTCTTTTTAAAACTCTAGCAATTCCAACCAAAGACTTCAAATATCTTAATATGAATGTTCATTAACATATATACAAATTAAGTACCTTAAAATAAAAGAAATTAGACCTAAACCTAAATTACAATAACCCAAAATTTATGTTGGTTTTAGTAATTAGTTGATATTTCTTCTGTCCATTCTACGTCATATGCACAAAGGTCCAAGCGGGTAAATGTTAACTTTATAAAACGTAAAAAAAAAAAACACATTATATGTAATTCAAAAACATAAAATTCATAATAATTTAGTTCAATTTGGGTGTCACAAAATATTTACAATTTAATAAAAGAATATTCAAAATCCGTGTAGCCATACTTCTATTCTAAACGTATGCTTGAAAACAGCGCTAGTGCAGATAGACATCGGGGAGAAGATATGATCAAGCAAAGGTCTTCTGCTGCACTGTTTTGCATGATCTAGTAGTCGTGTCTCATCTGTGGCCACGAACAGCAGCTTTGATGACCTTTTGGACACTTACTCACTTTATACTTATTCAGGCTGAGATGAACCAGTAACTTCTTTGATTTAGTAAGAAGGACCTTCTTTTTCTTCTTTGGTGACGCGAATTTGATTATGATGTGATTTCAGCTAGAAAATCTTGATAACTCTTTTAAGGTACAATTTTTGGAGCTTTATACCAACAAAGCAGATGCTACTTGATCATGGCGTTCTTGATGATATGTGAAAAGGGTAAAGCCGTCTGAGTTCTTTGTTTGTTTGAACTGTAAACCAAGAAACTGAAATAAGTGCCTGCAGGGCGTAGCTCAGTTGGTTCTGGAGGGGTAGATTTGCTCCAAGATGCACGGTTCGAATCTCATGATCTGCAGTGTGGGAGCAACATCCTTGAACTCCTAGTGAGTTTTGAAGGTGGGCTCCTTGTAAGCCGTGGGTTGGTCATCTCCTCCCTTAACGGACCGCTGAGTACCTGATTTACATCCTCCTAATTATTTCATCATGCCGGAGTGTAGAGGGCCCTTTAAATTGGGGATTCAACATTTTGCTCCAAGAATCTGAAATAGGCAAAAAGATGATGTATTACATTGGGTATGGGAGGATAGGAGTTCCTAATTTTTTTTTAATTTTAATTTATGGTAAATATTGATGTGACCGTACAATGTGCTTACTAAAAGTTGTTTGACTTCAGCTTGGATAGTGAAGCCTTTACCTTAAAGCAAAAGAAACCAAAGCTGTTGCCCTTTTAAGGCTTTTAATCTTCTCGGTGCTTTTTTTTTGGTTTTAGAAGAATGTAAGAGAACAGGGGACCCTGGCCTAACCTAGTTTGCTACACCCATCAAATCACTTGGGGTATAAATTAATAGAGCTCTCTCATGAGGTTATGAATTCTGCATGTAACCAAAGCAATCAAGACCAGCTTCTCGTTCTTGTACAATGTCGTTGCGAGGCTAAGGTGAGAATTGGTGTTGTCTGGTCACTTTCGTCCACTTCTTATATGTAGTCTTCTATAAAACACAACTTGTGGTCCATTCTCTGCACATACCAAAAAGGGTCCCATTGCCAGAGTTAGCTGTCAGGGACAAACAAGATGCTCTGTTCAGAGGGTACTCGTGAACAAATCACCGAACCAGTTTTCTTTTTGCACTGGAGAAGTGAAATTCAAGTACATTGTTCACCCCAGCTATAAAACTATCAGAGGATCATTTTTGTTTATATTTTTAGTATTATTTTAAGAATCGTATCAACTTCGGATCAAGAAGAATGTCAAAAATGGATCGACCTTCAAGAAATAAAGAAATTTTAAGTTCACGAGGAACATAATGTTGCACTGACAAGAAATTTTGATTGGAATATAAAATCACATCAAAGCGGCCTTTTTGGAAGAACAGGACGTACATCTTCCCACGAGACAACTACAAGACAAGTTCTGATACTATACGTTAGGGCCCCTAATGTTCCTTATGGTTTCCCACTTTACACAAAGCACCTAACAGAGGCTCTGCTGGTGTTCGAAGTATGGGGAAAGTGAAATGTTTGCAACTTTTTTTTTTAATCTTTTTCCATTATGCATATGCCACAAACAACGCAATATTGTAGAAACCAAACCACGTTATCAGATCTTTTACAGCCTGTACTGTTTAGAGAAAAAAAGGAATATTGAAAAGAAATGCAAGAACCATTGGATTCTAAAGCCAAGCAATTTGTTGTTTTTTTCATACAAGTGATGATAAAGTTGTTTTGACTCTACCATCTCAATCATGTAGAACTTTACAGTACATGTTGAGCCTAAATCCACCGAGAGGGATGGTGGTGGAGGAAAAAGACTTTAGTGTCATTTTATTCTTTGGTCCTCCTCTTTGTCAGAGTCCTTATCCAACCTTTCCTCACCTTGACTCCTTCTACTTTGTTGCCCACATGGCACACACTTCCTTTGCCAGACCTAGACCTAGACCTCTTCCATCTGACAAGCTGGAACAAGTGACCAATCTGCTTCCGCCACCTCAAAGAGGCGTGCGGTTTTGCATGCTCTATCACGCTCATGCTGTCCACCGAGTCATTGGGTTTCTTGGTCTCTTCTTTGGTCACAACATGGCTCCAAGTCTTGCCACATTCTTCGAGAGGGCCTTTAGAAACAGGGCCCTTCTCCCATGAAGCAACTCCATTCTCTTCAAACTTGATTGAGATGAACGAGTCTGCATAAAATAATATGCCTAAGTTGAGCGAATCGCCACTTTATATGCAACAGACACTAAAGCTAAGAAAAGAAAAGATCACATAATGGCCACTTTATACGCAAGAAAGACACTCAAACTAAGAAAAGAAAGGATCAGATAAAAGGATTTCCTGTCTTCTACAAATAGCTTATGCTTAGGATTTGACTGAAAGGAACTGACATCGAATTGAAGCTAGAGGGGTCCCTCTTTAGATTTTCTTGCCGTGAGATCATGCAAGGCCTATCGATCTGTAATTAATTATGCATATGCTACTAAATTCAGTTGCTAACCTGCTGCTTAATTATAAGCAAAGTTTCGTATCTCTAGAGCAGCCACTAAAGATCGTAATGTAATTTCTATTCTTTTAAAATACAGTTTTCCAGGGAAGGTTGGAGGTTGTTTACTTGTCAGATAATTTAATCTGTTCACAAGTTCATATTCAAGTTGCAGATGATTGATGTCTTTCCTCGCTTCATTATATAAATATGGCTATTGTTCTGATAGAGTGGCTTCTAACTATTATCAGAAGATACAATATCAACCATGATAAGAATCTAAATCCATCTACCCCTCATTTTCCATGAACATAAACTATTACTTAGATTTGACCCCTCTTTTGTCAGCATTAGGCATATACAGACACGCTATAGGACATGCTTCGTCTCAGTTCCCTCATGTTACTGGAACTCTCGAGCAAAAACAATCCGGGAGTATTGGAAATCGATGTAAACAACAGAAAAGACACTAATAAAAAGACCAGATTAATAAAACACAAACACACACCTTCAAGGCTGGTGGAGGCATCGTAAGAATCACCAGGCAAGTTGTCAGATTTGGAATGCCGGAATTCAAGTCGATGAAGAAGTGAACCTAAAGCAAAGATCTTGGGAAGGCTGATGGGTGGCTTCTTGTGTGCAACACCTTGTTGATGATGATTATTTCTATTATGAGCTCTTTTAGTGCTTGAAGATGAAAGTCGACGACTTTGCTTTGCAGCCAATACCAGAAGCCTCTCTCTGAGACATATTGCACAGACCCCTATAACAACCTCTTTAGGATGGAAATAACAGAAAGAGTTGTCTTCTCTGCGCCTCTCCTGCCTGTCCATGTTATGGTGAAGAACAACAATGTGTGAAGAGACTACTGACTTAAAGTATTAAAGAAGGATAGATAGATCATACAAAAGCGAAGTCAGGAGATAGAGAGAGAGGAATAGTTCTTTGTACAACTATGTGTGTGGGCTATATATACACACACACACACAAGTACACAACTTAGGAAGTGAAAGTGGAATTTACAAGGACGGCTTTCTGGTAAGTGAAGTCTGGAGAAAACAGGAGGCGGGTAGTGTCTTTCGGGGTTCTAAACACACAAGATGATGCTTATACTATACAATACAAGAGACTTGAGACCAAAACTTACCCTAATTTAACCTGTCAATATGTTAAAACAGTTTTGTCTCTTCCTTTCCAACAAAAAGTGGCAGAAATTTACAATTCAGGCTTAACAATTTCATTGGTAAACAAAGGCTAAAGCAAAACGCCGGCCTATCAAGGTCACTCGAGGCTGAGCGCTGTGGAATGGGTCCATTGGTCTAGAGTCAAAATTTGCAACTCCATTCTTTTATTGTCTACTGTTTTAATTGTTTTCTATCGCTGAAGAACGTGTGATGTAAAGCATGTGAGAGCCCCTCAACAGTCCTGTTAGGTGCAATGAAGTTCATAAAAGCGGGCGTTCCATATCACTTCATGGAGTTGTAGAATGATGAGTGGTCATCACAAGAGCTTTCACTATGTTTTCAAAGTGATTGACTTGGACTTTGATAATTAGCTAACGGAGAATTGATCCCAAGTTCAGGGAGATATTTCCAATTATTTTAACCTTAATAAACAAAAACTATTTGTTTCAAGTGATCACAATATTTCCATAAATGACACTGGAAATTACTTCTGTTTTGAGATAATATATGTAATTCAAGTAGCTCTGCTTCTCAATAATGATTTGATTTAAGCCAAATAATGATACCAAAATGAGTAAATACAAGAGTTAAATAGCACATATATTTATTACTAGTGTTGAGGAAAAAAGGGAGAATGGCCTAAAAGTCCCCTCAAAAAGTGATTGAAACAATCAAACTAAAGAGCACATGGGAAGAAGGGGGGTTTGTTTCCAGTTTGGCTGGCTTCAAGTACAGCTTCACCTTATTGGATGGGGAATTGGTGGGTCTCATCCTTGCCAATCCCATTCTCAAATTAGTCTTTTGCCCCCTCCCCTTTAAGTTAGCCACCATATATCTTCTTTACCCAACTGCCATTCCCACGACTTTTCATTTCTTCTGTGTTAGCTTGCCTTACTATGTCTGGGGTCCATTGATGCTCATGATAGCTTGAAAAAGAAGGAAGTAATAATAATTTTAGGAATTTATGCAATTGACTCCTCTTGGAGTCGTTAGACACTGATTCAATATTGTTACGTGTCACGATCTTTGATAAACCAACAACGCAGTCTGCTACTGTTTACCATCTTTTAATACGTACACTTAGTCCATTTGTTCAACACACTAATAATTCAACATTGAACAAAACCGAGTAAAGTTCGAGAAATCAAGGACTCTTCTCTTCCAATGTTCTCTTACAAGAGACTTTCATGATTTTTTATTTTTTTTTAAATCATCATGAGTAAGAAATATTCAATTCCAAACCAAGCTCACGAACCAAATTGAGTTTGACTAAAACTAAACTAAAGTTCCAACGAATTTTTAAAAAGTCCAAACCCGACCTAACGTACAAGTTTGAATTTTTTGAACATGCTCCAAGCCCTGGCTATTCAAATTCAATCGTGCTTGAGATCAAACTCCAACTTACTAAAATCTTTTGGGATAGGGATTCAGAGATTCAAACCATTGTCATTCCTAATTTTTGGTTTGTGTTCCGTCTCGCATATCACAAATTCATCTCGTTCATTTCAGTATATGCTTAGTTAAGTATCATGTTGTAAAGAACAAAGGCTAAATCGCTGCTTATATTGGTTCACAAACAAGCAAACACAAAATATCGGAGTTCAATGACCAGATTTTTGCTGCTAAACCTTCTCCATGGGATCTACCGCATAAAATGGTACCCAGAATGCAGAAGCTCAAAATCAAATTATAAAGTCAAACTTGTTTCAATAAAAGACATGATTTAAGGTACTACAGAGAGGAATGGAAATTCCAAACAAAATGCAAGTGAGGAAAAGTAGCATATTACATCATTGAGAAAAGCAAAAATAAGCATTCTTTCAACAGTAATTCTTGGTTATCATCAAAATAAAGGTAGTATTTCTGTTTTCCTCAGACTCATCATTCATATAATTTGGAAAGGTCTTCTGAGAAAGCCTTCCTAATGGCCTCTCTCTTGATTTTAAGAGCAGCAGTAACTAACCCTGACTCAGGAGTCCATGGAGAGGGAAGCAACTTAATCTTTGCAGGAATCTCAAACTTATCCAGGCGTGCCTGCTTGGCTGCCTGCAGATCAATAAAATAAATAATAAATATTAAAGATGATTGTCTTTCTCTTATCCATTCATGCTTTTGCATGGCAGAGATGTTGGGGTGAAGGATTTCAGAAAACAGTACGCTTTCCTAATGTTCCAAGAAGAGAACATCAAGACAATTTACAGGAAGATTAATGGACGGAAAGATAGATGACCAGTAAAAGCAAGCAACCCAGCCTACATATGTTGATCTATGCATGTAATCGGTTATACCCGTGATCATCTTTTTGCTCTGTAACATACTGAATTCCTTATTAATTCCATTTTTTTCCTTCTAAAAAAAAAAAAAGGCAAGCAACCCTTTTAAAATTGTGGGATAACCAAAGTCATATTCAGGGAGGCATACCTTCACTAGAGACGCTTGCACTTCCTTGATTGTTTCTTGTTTCTCACACAAGTCTGCGAAATCTGAGAAGGTGATTCCTTGATTTGAAGCCCATTCTGCCAAAGCTCGTTGCGCAGCCACAATGAGTGCTACACAGTAACTATGGAATGGGTCCGCATGCAACATTATATTGTCAACATAGGGACTCACAATAAGAGCAGCCTCAACCTGTAAGAGAACCATCCTGTAAGAGAACCATTAATCCTAAGAAACTCAGATCACAAATATGGAAGTTATAACCCATTTTACCTTTCCTAAGGAGACGTATTCCCCATGTTGAAGCTTCACTATATCCTTCTTGCGGTCAATTATCTCAAGACAGCCATCAGCATGAAACTGCCCTATATCACCTGTGTAGAACCACCTCATCCCCCTCTCGTCAACCTTTCAAAGGGGCAAAACACACGATGAATATTAACTTTTTGGTAGCTAGAAATGTTTTGCTACAGCAGGTGGTTCCATAAATTGAAGGACACACTAGATTTTTACCTTGTACACTTCTTTTGTTTTCTCTTCATTCTTGAAATACTTGAGAGTAACATTTGGACCTCCGATAACTATTTCTCCACGAGGCATTGGTGAATCAGTGACTAAATATCCACCTTCAGGCCAATCTATTAACTGAAGCAAGTATTTATCACTATAAGTCTTGTTGACTTAAGAAAGAACCTCAGATTGACACGTTAGAATGGGAAAAGTTTCATATACTGGAGTTTGACAAATGCCAAATCAAAATAGTAGCCAAAGGAATCTCTAACGTTTTTACCTTAAGATAGGAGCAAGGAAGTGGATTACCAACTCGACCTACAGATGTATCATCAAACTCAGAAAAGGTCCCACCAGCACAAGTTTCAGTCAGACCATAGCCTTGACCTATTGGGGCCCTGCACAAAAACCATTGATTGCAACTTTAAGGCAGGAGATGAGGAAGGCACTAAACAAAACAGCAATGTGAACATATCAAATTGAGCTACTCTTGGCCTTTGAGACTTTATGTGGCAAATTCTTTTAGCTTCAGATCTTCATCTTGTTTTTTGTGATACTGTCCTTAACATATGTACACAAGAAACTAATATTTCAATCAATTCCAATCGAACACATCCAGACTTCCAAGTTAACATTTCTTACTCACAAAAAAGCGGGTAAATTTTTCTAAATTTGTACTAACCCAAGACAGATGTTGATAAATCTTTGAGTATCACCAGAAAGGGGAGCACCACCGGAAAGCAAAAAGCGAACGCGCCCTCCCAAAACTGCCTTAACCTTTCTAAACACGAGGAAGTCCCAAAGGAGCATTTCTAGGCCCCAAGCTCCAAACCAACTACCATTAAGGGCAGACAAGCGACGGGCATAAGCAAAATCAAATAGAATCTTGCTTAGTCCACCCTTTGTATCTACCTGAAGCAATTAAAGTATCCATAAGTACTCTAGCTTTCAGATGAAACATGGCAATCGAAAGTAGGCATGTAGAGCTTTTTCACTCCAAAATTCTCTAACCTTCTTGCACACCCCATCTCGAACACGATCAAGAATTGCTGGAACAGCTGCCATAACAGTTGGCTTCAATGCGGTGGCATCCCCCTTTGTTCCCTTTTTTATCTTGTTGGATGTATCTGTAAGTGTTAGGGGAGTTCCATATCCTATAGCACTTCCTACTCCAGCAACTATATTCTGTGGATATCAAACATGGGTGTTGGTGACATAAGAATGGATGAGTTAAATAGGAAAAAGAAAACATCAAAGCTACTTGTGAATAAAAATTCAAAATAGATGCCCTATACCTCAGCAACTAATTCAAGGATATGAGCCAATGGAAGGTATGCCAAATATACATCGTTGCTCTCAAGACCAGGAACTATTGTCCTGACAGCAGAAACTACAGCCAGGACATTAGAATGTGTCATCATCACACCCTGCTCAAGATGACTATGATCAGAATAATTTCAGGCTAACAAGACGTAGCTAATCGCCCAATTAATTATCAGAAACCTTGCAAATAAAAGATATCAGGTGGAAAATAATTTCAGGCTAACAAGACGTAGCTAATGGCCCAATTAATTATCAGAAACCTTGCAAAATAGAAGATATCAGGTGGACAGATCAATATATCATAGACAGTTTAAAACCCATAATCAGAAAGACTATACCATGCATAATATAAATCCAAAGAACCTTTAAAACAAGAACAATGCCCAAGATGGGCTCCATCCATCAGTTCGTTCCCTTCTTTCATAAAAGAATAACTGCACCAATTTAATGAGGAACTTTGCATTCCAGATGGAATACAATGTTAGGTATGTAGGCAGGATTAGGGAATGATCCAGGAAGAGACCCTTTAAATTTCCTGGAACATATCTAAGAATCAACAACATTTTACTCAAAAACAGTGAGAGGGAAAGAGAGTGGGAGAGTGAGAGGGAGAAAGATAACTCCACGAAAGATGAGCCACAAGAAAGCCTGGATAAATACATTAGGTCATACACCATGTGTTTTGGGGACTGAATCATTTAGATGTCACATGAGTATCCAATATAAGTCAAGCATCGCAAGCAATGATGACAAAAGACTCAATACCTAATTAAGGAAAGTCAAGACTATGGTAAAGTAGAAGACTGCAACACATTATACATGATTCAAACCTTAGGCATCCCAGTGCTCCCACTTGTATACATTATGACTGCAACATCAGCAGATAGAGGCAAATCAGGATCAACAGGATTTTCTCGGCCAAGTTTTTCCACATTAGCAAGTGTTAAGATTTGCCAGCCACCACTCTGCTCCACTGGTGATGCATTAGATGGAATTTCATCATCCATGCATATGATACGTTTAACAGTGTTAAGTTGTCCACTTATGTCCACAAGTTTTTTCAGTTCTTTGCTCCCACAAATCACAGTTGTAACTTCTGTCTGAAGAGTAACAGAAACAATTAGCAATGAATCATTTCACAGATGTCAAATAAAATTCCTTGTCAATAAATAAAATATTGAAGCAATACACAATGTTAAAAAGCTGCTAAAGAAAAGAAATTAGCCTCAACTGACATCCCTAACCCTAAAGGATGCAATACAAGTAAGCTATTAAATTTGTTTGTTGGACCGGCTTCCCAAGTGGATATTACAAAGCATTGCTAATAGAAGAGATCTCTATAACTAAAAACAAAAACATAAGGATCCAAAAATGATTGCACTTTGTCAACGAGGATATTCCTGCGTGAATTGAAGAGTAACTGTTTGCCAAAATACAAAGCAATTCATCAACAGGAACCCAATCAGTGGTTAGGGAAATTAAATTCTTAAGTTTCATTTCAAAAAATAGTATCCAAAACCACCACATAGTTGTCCAAGACTCGGTAATATCATTTCCTTAAAGATCATAATCATGCCTTATTTTGCCTCTAAAACCAGGTTCATAGAGAATAAAAATAAGCAACTACTGAACTACTCTGTGCTTGAACTTCAGAAATAAATAGACGATGTCAAGAATAATATGTGCTTCACTAACATGTCACAAAATTTGGATAAAGGCCTTCGATAATTTCAGAGCAAAGAACATCAATATGCTCATCTTATCAGTCATCACTTGATAAGTTGCTTTTCACTTGCTCAAGTATCAGACTGGGAGTTCCACAGTAAAGCATGGGAACATTTTTACAGGTTCCCTGCATTAATTTCACTAATCTCGCTAGGGGATACTGTGAAAAGGTATCTGCAAAATTTAATACCTCTGCTCTCTTATTTCAATTCAAAAGTCCACAAATATTCTAAATTCCATGTGGCTTCAAAATGCACACAACAATCATCGACATGAACACATACAGAAAGAGAGAAAGAGGGAGAGAACCTCATTCAATGAGTGGCATACTGCAGCATCTCCCAAAGAGGCATATATAGTAACCACGCTGACATTGCGTCTAAAGCAACCCTGGGATGAAAAATCCATCAATTAATTAGATAGGGCTCGTGAAAAAAGTGGCACTTACTCAAACTAGCAGATGATTTTTCTCGTTGCTTTGATGCTAGATTACATAAACTGCTGCATATGAATGAGCACGTTTCATATGACATGTATTTCTTCTATACAAGTTGACAAGGAATCAGCAACAAGAAACATCATAATAGGGGATTAACATAAACACACAAAAATAAGCACATACCCACCTGCAGGGCAATAAACCATTCTGCTCTAGTATCAGCAAATATTGCCACACGTTCTTCCTTTGCATGTCCAGCCCGAGCCAAGCCAGAAGCAAAGTTGCAGACTGTCTCAAACACCATCTCATACGTCAACCACTCATACTCTCCGAGATGAAACTTCTCAAAAGACCTGCCATCTTCAGTCACTTCAGTCTCCCTTGTGATCAATTTCCGAGTTCCAAGCAAGTACTTATCTCCATGCTTCTTGCATGCATGTTCAAAAAGTTCAGCAAGAGTAGATACACCTTCCCAAGCTGTTTCCAAGGGGACTTCAAACTTAGTGTTTCTGATTGCATACCCAGGTTCTCCACCAACATCAACAGGTACGCCACGTTTTTTCACATTCTTGCTTCTCCGAAATATAAGAGTAACTACGAGAGGAACAAGGGCACCAATTATATAAGCACTCATCTTTGAGGACAACGCTCTACCAAGTTATTCCTGAGAACAGATTCACATCACACGCAGTAAGCTAGCGTCAAATTATGTGCTATTGCCAAGAAACTGAAAAAAAAAACACAGAATCAAAACTCAAAAGCCTCAAATAAGCCAAAAGAAAAAGATCAAGTTATTACACAAAAATAAATTTTCATTTTATCATACAAATACTCAAGATTTTAACTTATATGTTACAAATTGCTATCATCTTCTAGATCCAACGAAGAAAATAAAAATTTCCCAAGGACCATGATACAGAAACTGACCACCATACTCCATATCTTAAGCAACCAAAGATTTGATTTTTCCTTAATAATAAAATTCCAAAATCCAAACTTTGGTTCAAGCATGCAAATTTCCAGAACTCACTAAAGTACCGACTTCAAGCCAAGATATTACAGGACCCTCAAAAGCTTTCTTCACTCTGGATGACTACCGAAGTCACCCCAGAAAAGAGAGAGAGAGAGAGTCAAACCCGCAATCCAATCGGGGAAAGAAAGTTTTTAATTTGCAAATAAGCAAAGACATTTTCTAAATGCTAGCAAAAAGATTTCACCTTTTGAAATTGCAAGACTGAAAAACCGAAATCAGTTAAACCACATTTGTGAAGAGAATGGAAACCTTTGTTTATAAAGAACAGAGGGACGTATGGCGGACGGAAGGATCGAGAGTGGAAGTGTGTTATAGCTAATTAGTGTTAAAAAATGTTTTATGATTTCTTTCTATTTTGTTCTTTATAATTCAATAGCACAATTGGCCGATGGTTTGCCGTTCACGTGGCAGTTTTTGGTTGTCCAGGGATCTCAGCCGTTGGTATCGAGCGATGGAGAGTGATGGTGTGGTGCATACGGCCCAGGTGGCATTGGACTTGACTCTCATGATTCAATGGCTGAGATCTGACTTGCGTTAATGTTAGAAGCTGATATCCACTGCAATGATGCTTTTGAGTCTCCTTTCTTTTATAAACTCAAGCAATCCTAAATTCCTAATCCCTTGCTCGAGTCTCCTTTCTTTTATAAACTCAAGCAATCCTGTATCACCATCCATCCATAGGCCTTCACTCCAAACGGGAAGGAATTGATGCATTTCTTTATTATTTGGGTAATATTCATGACATGTTCTGCTTTTCTGTCATTGACTAATTGGTTAGTTAACATTTCTGGGTTGATTTTAGTTTCTAAGTCTTAACAAAAAGGATAAAACCATCAAGACTTGGACCACGAGAACACTTGCTTGAACAATAGTATCACTTATCTTGCAGCCCAACACTAAAAAATCATAAGTTTAATTAAATTCAACTACAGGGCAACAGCTTTTTGACCAATTAACATAAATCTCAAAGTCAATCCTTGGATACAACATTCGTCACAACTGAACATGTCCAACTTTGTGGGATCAGTCAAACTCTGTACTCTTGGTAGTCATAAAATTGAAGAAATTAGGAAAGCATTATAATCGTCCAAGTTCCAGTTCATATGCAGACCACACATCATCGTACATAAACCAACATCAGCGCCTTCTCCACTTGCATCATTCCTCTACCTGTATTTCTGTACAATTTCCCCTCAATCGCCATAGTTCCAGCTAATGGATTGAACCGTAACCATACACATATGACTATGTATATCTAATGTGGGGGGGAAAAAAAACTCTTATCAGAACTTGGCAGGGATAAGTATTGGATAAAGATAGTGATACAGTATGATTAAGATGGCTTAGTTTGCTCGTGATCCTCTGTCGTTGCATCTTGAGGATTTCTTGCTGCCCCTGAGAACATCTCCATTACTGAATTCAATGTCCCGCTCAGTTCCTCAGGCAAAATTTCTCCAAGATTAAGATTGATGTTGCCACCCGTTCTTGCATCAGGCCTATCAGATCCATCAACGTTCCCATCTTCCCCTTCCCTATTCTGAGCATGCTGACCCACGTTCACATTTGCCATCACTTTCCCTAACATGTTTGCAAACTCAGTTGGAACAGCACTAATGTCAAAGGGCAGGGTTGAAAAAGGAGGGATACCATGGCCCCCTGATACTCCACTCGACTGGTTTTGATTACCATAGCCGGATGGACCTGTTCTCTAAATAGTATTAAGATAAAGTAAGTTACCAGTTCACAAGAAAAATTACTACAACGAGAAAACAAAATCAACACAAGTAAATCCCAACATAACTATTGAACAAATCAATCAACTGACATAAGATAATACTTTTCAGTCATTAGGAGATACGTTCTACAGGTTTCAATAAGTAGAAGGATGGTATATATTACCTCATCGGATTCAGTCCACTGACTCTGCTGTTTCAGTTTCTGCTCTGCTACCTGATTTAGCGGGATAGTGAGAAATATTAGTAACCAAATAAGGGGTGCAGATGAGAGAACAGAAAAGACACAGAAGAGACAAACCTGAATATTTTCTTTGATTGATTCATTATTGGGATCCAATTGCAATGCTAAAAAGGAAAATGGCAAAATTGAATTTTAAGAATTTCTACAAAATATCGCACAAAAGATACACTTCATTAACCTCAGCGCTGTAGCATTTGCATCAGATTAGGTACTCTTGTGCTGGAATAACCAATGGCATTTTCAGGGTCCACAACAACAACAGTAATCCTGATGCAGGAGCATTTAGTTTAGATTCCTAGTTAATATTGGATTTCTTACTATTTAGTACTTAAGTTATTTGGATTCCTAGTTATCATAGGATTAGCATATTACTTCTTGATTAGTATTTGCTTTTCCTATTAGGACTTCTTAATTAGTATTTCCTTTTCCTATTAGGAGTTGTCCTATACTAGTATAAATAGACAGCCTATGCTTGATTTTTAGGTATGTCTTTTATCAATCAAATAATTTTATGTTTTTAGAGGTTTTTCTACAAACCCTAAGCCCTATTTTCAAGTTCCAGCTACAATCTACTTCAATTATAGCATATTCTATTCTACTTATCTTTGTTTTTCCTTCCCACACTACGTCAAAATCCTAGAGGTCTGATACCATGTTGAAGAAGATTAAGAGGAAAATTTCTTTATTTTTCTCTTACTCTTTTGGATTATAATACATCAAAATATATGCAGTAAGTCTTAGATATAGAATAGGAAACTTTCTAATCGAGAAATAGAGAAAATCTTAACTAAAATCCCTCAAATCAAGGGATATTATTAACAACCATAATATCTATCAAATAATATTAGTGTTTACAGCTAATATACATCTCAACAGTTACAAATCTTCTCAAAGAAACAGGCAATACAACATGCAAACCAGCAAGCACTCTTATGGATTTGAATCTTAAGCTTGGAAAGGCAGAGGAGGATGCAATAGTAGATAGAGAAATGTATCAATGTCTAGTAGGGAAACTCATTTACTTATCTCACACACGATCAGATATAACATATGCTATAAGTGTGATTAGTCAATTCATGTATAGCCTAAAGAAAGTTCATCTGCAAACAGCTCACAGAGTACTACATTATCTTAAAGGAACACCAGGGAAAGGTATTTTGTTGGAAAGGAATGGAGGATTGGTATTTGAAGCATACACTAATGTTGATTTTGCTGATTCAATTGTTGATAGAAGATCAACTTCAGGATATTACAGCTTCCTTGGTGGAAATCTTTGTGACATGGAGAAGTAAAGAATAAGGAGTGGTAGCTTGGTCAAGTGCAGAAGCCAAATTTCAGGCAATGGCTCAAGGTGTATGTGAACTACTTTGGTTAAAGATCATCATTAAAGACTTGAAGATTAAATGAGACAATCATATGAGACTCTATTATGACAACAAGTCTGTGATAAGTATAGCTCACAATCCGGTACAATATGACCGAACCAAGCACATCAAAATCAACGGGCACTTTATCAAGGAGAAGCTGGAGAGTTGATTGATTTGTACTCCTTATGTGTCTACAAATTGTATCCTTAAGATATTATTGGTTAAAATTATGATAGGATACTCCATAATTTATGGCTAACTACCAGATTGGGTATTAGGTTCATATATATAAACAAATAATAAAGACATGTAAGGAAATAAACTTTCAACTCAATTTCTGACAGTATCTTCAATGCAGTTGAGACACTGCAAGAAAATGAAAAACAAAAGCTAATCAGGTTAAAGAATTGGAGTGAGTACAGATTGTCTGCTTTACTTTCCTACGATTGCAATTCAAATTTCATATGCAGGAAAGCGACAAGAGAGCTTACCATAAGCACTTAATCTCTCTTACTACCCCGAGGAGCGCAAACTTTTTCCAGCCCTTTACCAAGTGAAGCTCTAAATCCATCTTCCTTCGGTGAACATATTCTCTCCAACCCTCTCCCCAAGGAAGCTCCAAGCTTTCCTTCCTTCTTTGGCGAAGAAACATGATTTTCAGGTTCCATATTCTTAGGATGGATTGTCTGAACAATGGCTTCAATTTCTTCCTTTGCTCTTTCAAAAATATTTGGACCTTTGATCTCATCAATTCTAGTATTAACATCAATGTCATCACTTCTTCCATGAGTTTCTTTATCATGAAGAACATGCGACTTCTCAAGGTGGATTATAGCTTCGAATTGTTCCTTTGCTCTGTCGATTAGATTTGGTGCCTTTGCTTCATTGTCTGCGAGTGTAGAGAACAAACATTTAGACAAGTTCAAGATTAACAGAACAGATATGGTAGCAGACAATCAGGAAGTGGTGCCACTACAACATCAAAACCATTAAAGGATAAAGCATTTTAAAGCTAAGTCTCTCAGGAACCTGCTTTCTCCGTTTCTAACCCTGCCTTTGTAGGTTGATCCCTGAACAGAAATGACCACATAAGTACTACAAAACAAAGCCAGCCTGCCTTATCTAAAATGTTATCTCCATTCTAGTAGTAAAAAGTTGATTCAGACCTTTTATCAGAAACTTTGTGCTCTTTCTTAGTATGAATTGTTTGGACAAGAGCCTCTATTTCCTCCTTGGCTCTGTCAAACATGTTAGGCGGTTTGACGTCATTCAATGACTCATTACTTGTTCCGTGAGTTTCCTTGCGATGGTGATTGTGATGCACTTTTTTAATCTCCTCTTTTCCCTTCTTAAATAGACTTGGTGGTGCCCTCACATTTTCATCTGCCAGAATCACAAAAACCATCAGAAAGAACTCAGTTCTGCGTTCTAGTTTGCTTCCAGGGTATTCAGAATTCACTAACTCAACCACAGAATCACAACCTAACAAGTATTGAGATCAAAGAATTGAATCACTACTCATCAATCCACCTTGACGGAAACGATAACCAAATTACACATACATATGCGTTTGAACGCGTTAAAAGGAGAAAATGATGCGTGCCCTTTTCTTCATTTCTTCATTTGAAGAAAAGGAAAACAAGTGAAAAACAAATTTGATCTGCAATATCTTGTTTTCACATAAATCAATCAAATCAAGTTTTCATAATACATAGGCAAAACACGAACAAGTTTGATCTGCTTTATCTTGAAAAGTAAACACAAACATCTGAGGAGAGACTTCCATGATCAGAGAATGAGAGAGATCGTACCCGAGTCAGCCATTTGATCGAAGTTGACGACAGAGAGATTCGGTTGAATCGAGTTGGTGGTTGGTTTTTGGTACGTGATTATAATTTTTCAAGGAAACAAAGTTGGTGGGCAATCCGCAATTGATCCAATCTTGTTTAGAAGAGAAACAAACGACGTGTGTTTTCGCCACGTCAGACAGTTCAAACTCACATGCCTTCCTTTTAAACTGACTTTCCGTTATCTTTCACGCTTTGCATATGACGTTGACGGCGCGTAAGTTTATGATTGGTTCTTATAACATAAAGTCATAAACAAAGAAAATTTTATTAACTAATAATAATAATAAATATAATGTATAGAATAAATTAATTTATTACAAGAATTGCAAAATAGTATATAAATTTTATAAAATTACGAAGTAATTATTTAATATATCATTTTATATAATTTTTTATTTGATTTCAATTATATCTCAAAATTTGTAATAATATAAACTTAATATAACAAATATTTTTATTTTTGTTAATATTATTTTCATATATTTCTCATAAATAAAATCCGTTAACTCTTTATATAAATATAAAATTATGAATAATACAACTTAAAATATACATTTATAATACACACAAAAGTATATAGATGGTAAATATGAAATATATCAATTTTAAAATATTTAATTATATAATCTATAATCACTTTATATAAGTCCAATTACTTACAAAATATTTAGTATGTTCTTATTTGTATCTTTACTGTTATTAAACAAATTATAATCAAATTTATCATTTTTTAATGTAGAGGAGAAATTTGGATTTTTATTTAATCCTATAATTTTTTTAAAAAATAAAATTTCAACAAGTATTTTATTTATGGTCTGCACCAACTAGTACCAAATAGGAATGTCAATGAAGCCTCTCCTAACCTGGACCGTGGCCCGACTCGATTATGAGCTAGGATAACCTATGGCCCGACCCATGGCCTGACTCGACTATGAGCTAGGATAATCTATGGCCCGACTTGTGGCCCAACGGTCGGAATAGGTCAACTTGTAACTCTATACGACCACAAGCTGACTAACCCATGGCCCGATAGGCCACAGGTAGGTTAGGCTAATCTAACCCGTCTTATTTTTTTAATGTAAAAAATAACATCATTTTTTAAGTAACAGTCGAGTCATTATGTCATATTGACCATTTTTAGCCCGTGACCCTCTCGTGCTAAGTCAACTATAGCTAAAATCGGGGCGAGTCAAAATTGACATCCCTAATGTCAAAATCTAATAAGGTACTCTTTTGTTTGGTATTAATTTTTTGGTCGATACAGTCGATATCAACCCATAAGGTATGGTACTCAAACCTATAGCAATTAATAGGAATAGGTTCTTAGTCACTTAGAAAAAACAGATTTAAAAATATTAACTTTAACTTTTTTAATTTAGAGCTAAACTTTCAAAACTTTTAAATTTAGTAACTAATTTTGTAAAACTCGTGTAGCTAATAGATGGACACGCAAGTAGTATTTAATGAATACATACATTAACAAAAAAACATTTTAATTTGATTTGTACGAGTGTTAAAAAATTAGTCACAAAAATTTAAAAGATTAAATACTTTTTAATTTATTATCTCATTATTTTTATGTAAGTTTGCTCCAAATTTGATTAAATTTTAATTTTGAGTTGATTAAAATTAAAAAGCATCCTCTATGATAAAGTGATTGATTAATTGATACAATCGACGTAGATCATTTGGATGAAGTCATTTTTACTATTTGTAGATATTACTATCAAAATTGAGATATATGCGTATTAAATGGCCTACGAATTAAAACACTCGGTAATT
>JANITW010000002.1:11589467-11604138 GCA_027564335.1 Erythroxylum williamsii | reverse complement strand
GACACAACCCCCGACCAGCCTTCCTTGTTTTGCAGGTACCTTCATATCGACCCAGTCTACAGAAGTTGCCTACCAATAGATCAGAACGGCAACAATCAGTTCAGCCAAAATCCGGCAGAACCACGTATACTTGTGAGTAACTAGAGTTTTATTATTATTTATAAAACTTGCTTCCATTAGACATCCAATGAGCTTGAAGGAATAAAGAGAAAACAAGGAAAAATAGGAAAGTTCTGCATTTGAGGTTTTGTACATACCCTAAAAAGGCAGTGGCGGGTCCTTCATACTCCTAAACTTGTCCACGTAAGATCTAATTAGTGGAATCATAACGAGAGTTTGAGGTGCATTAATTTGAAGTTGGATATGAGTGATTATTGTAATGATAGGTTAAAATATTGTCAAATATTAAAGTCTAAGTTGCATTTAGTATAAATATTAAGGTTCAAAATGACTATTTTCCTTATCATTACACTAAAATTGTTAAAAAATTAAATTATTTACTAAATGAATGAAATAAAATAGAATTAAAAACTTCAACAAAAATTAGACTTATTTATGGTTTAGGTTGTTTATTCAAAGTCTATCAGATACTTTTTAAAATAATTAAAACCCCTTCCCGATTTGATTTGTGAAATGGATCTCATTTTAAAACTCAAACCCAATCTATCATAAAATTTTTAAATTTAAGCACAATTTGTAGTTCCTGTTATAATCTTTTAGCTTATGCAAAATATAAAATAAAAATTAGTTATAAAAATAATATATGTTAATCATATATGCAAAATAAAAATTATAATTTCATAAAAATAAATTTATAATTTTAAATATAATATTATATGGATATTAATTAACCTGTAATTAATATTAGACGATAATAGTAGGTTAAGATAATTATAAATTAGTTATAAATATTAATTCAAGCCC
Organism: Erythroxylum williamsii; assembly: GCA_027564335.1. Lineage (NCBI taxonomy): Eukaryota > Viridiplantae > Streptophyta > Magnoliopsida > Malpighiales > Erythroxylaceae > Erythroxylum > Erythroxylum williamsii. The sequence goes on along the minus strand of JANITW010000002.1, from coordinate 11,603,214 downwards.
AAATTTAATTCTCAAATTCTTTTGACTTAAAATGTTAATTATACAAGTACTATAGACATATTGTCAAATTTAAACTCTCTAATTTTGAACTTAATTCATGTGACCAAATAAATTCAATTTATATATATGTAGCTCAAATTACTAAATTTAAACTTTTAACTCATGTTTAATTCACAATCTGTCCTAAAAATATATAAGCAGATTAATATAAGATTTTTTAAAGTTGAGAATTTGTACAATCTAATCTTTATTCAATTCTTAAATTTTTAATTTCCACACTAATATAAATTGAGTAAAAGCTGCTAGGGTACTCTAGCAAATTTGTAAATTGGGTCACTTTCGAGAATAGCATCAAAACATTGCAAAGAAATTCTCGGTTTCTTATATTACAGCTGAAACGTGAAAAGTTAACGGAATAAATATGTTTGCGCTAAGGAAACTGAGTACATGGAATGAGTTCTGGGCCTTTGCTTGGTTCTTCTGTTTTCTTTTAAGTTCTAAATGGAAAACACAAACTAGAAAATAGACGTTGCCCTCTGAAGATAACATTTAGATTTGCAGCTCACAACACACAAACACAGACTTCGTGCGAAAAGCTATGTCAATTTCCTTATCAACGCCCTTGTTCTCCCCTCTTCACCTAAACCACCTCTCTCGTTCCCTCTTTTCCAAGACCCATTTTGCCTACAAACCCTTTCTCTCACTCAGACCCTCGAAGCCTCTCCTTCTGCTCTACATCCCCAGAGCTTCTGCTGACATCGTAGCTGGAAATTCAGGCTCCGCTGCCACTTTCGATGAGCCGAAGATCGAAAAGAATGCTTCTGGCCCATCTACGGCCGACGTGGAGAGCTCTTCCGGGCCTAATGGAGTTGTTGCAGAAGGAGAAGTAAAGAGAGTTACTAAATTTGAGGACCCCAGATGGGTTGGTGGGACCTGGGACTTGAAACAGTTTCAGAAAGATGGAAGCACTGATTGGGATGCTGTTATCGATGCCGGTGAGGTGTTCTCTGTTTTTTATTTTGCTTTCTGGTGATTATGTTCAATGTGCCTGATAATCATTGATCCTCTCCTTTTCACTTGGGCTTGTTTTGTAGATTATAATGTTCATTGTTAATATGCATGTTTTCTTGAAAATCACTTTTTGTTTACTCGCCCCGTAGAAAACTAGACTTTGCTTAGTTTAATCGAAACAAACTGCGTTCAAGTCCCCACTCTTTCTGCGCAAGTCATTGTACTGGGAATGTTATATCATAGGGTGAAGAAGTTAGAGCGGTTAGGAAATGCATATTTGTGGTTTTATATATGCTATCGTATCTTAAAAATATATCTACCCGAAGTAGAATATTGATCACATAGTGTCTGTAATATGCCGTGTTTTGATGAGTTAAGTGTTTAATTTATTTTTTCTTTGCTAGTTTATGTGACTATTGTTTCTTTTCTATTAATTGAACCAACTACTTTGCTTATATTATTTATTGGAAATTAAACAGATGGGGAGCGTGATTAACATTGTAAATTCTAAATTATAGGTCCTGACACAACCATAATGTATATAAATAGTCAATAGGAATGTCAGTTATGGTCTGTTAGTTCTCTGTTTGATATTTAGATAGGATTAATTTCTGTTCCTATAATAAAGAGTCTGTTAGTTTGTTAGTTGATTTGGTTTCAAGGTTGTGTCTTCTATCCTTTACTGATGCAGGAACATTTAGTTTAGATTCCTAGTTAATATTGGATTTCTTACTATTTAGTACTTCTTAAGTTATTTGGATTCCGAGTTATCATAGGATTAGCATATTCCTTCTTAATTAGTATTTCCTTTTACTATTAGGACTTCTTAATTAGTATTTCCTTTTCCTATTAGGAGTTGTCCTATACTAGTATAAATAGACAGCCTATGCTTGATTTTTAGGTATGTCTTTTATCAATAAAATAATTTTATGCTTTTAGAGGTTTTTCTACAAACCCTAAGCCCTATTTTCAAGTTCCAGGTACAATCTACTTCAATTATAGCCTATTCTATTCTACTTATATTTGTTTTTCCTTCCCACACTACGTCAAATCTGAATAATAAAAAAACCCCCAACTCATCCACAAATCCACCTAAGAAATGCACGTAACATATGCTTACATAAAAAATTTTGTCCATACAACCACCCAAAACACCACAACAATGACTATGGACCGTTTTTTCACAGTACAAGATGAAAATAGAAATTTGGCTGGATATAAAGGGTTCTTTGAAATGTAATAATTATAGCAAATCTTTCAACTCTAGTCCATACCCGTTGAGCCTCACTAGGTACAAAAGAGCAATGATTACAACAAAAATATGACCAATAGGTAGGAAAAACTGAAATGCATGCTTAAAAAACCAGATAATACAGTGGTAACATAGAATTTTAATCACTCACAAAACTGATATCAATACCCAATCGATTTTTTTTTTTACCATCAATAGTGCACGGAGTTATACTAGCCTTTCCTCTCTATTTTTCAGGTGTAAATTCATTGATTACATTTCCTAGGATTTCTTTCATCTTTTGTCTAACGCAAAGTAATAGTTTTAATATTAAAAAGAATATACATGCACAACAAACCATATAAATGTTAGCATATCATCAGCAAGTAATCAAGACAAAGCCCACTGGATTTACGCAATACATAAGGGCAACAAAAGCAGCAAAATTGGAAGATGCATAAATGCTGCATGCATATGAAGATATTTGTTTATGAAGCTGATAGTGAAAGCTCATTATGTGCCTGCTACAGGTAACTACAAGATATTTGTTTCACCAACCTTTCTTAAATCCCTTATGGATAGCATCACTGTAATTCCCTTGTGCATAATACGCTAATCCAAGACGACTGTATGCCTTACTGTATTTTGGGTCAATTTCAATTGATTTAAAGCAATCTTTGATTGCTTCATTATAATTGTGAATCTGAGTGTAAGCAGCTGCCCTGAAATGCACAAAATCAAGTAATCAAGCATTTTTTTATAATAATTCAATACCAATACCTGTTGCCGATTTTGTCCCACAAAGAAAAGATCTAAAGGGAAGTCTGACAAAAGACCAACATTTCAGCTTTTCAACATTAAGTGGCTACCATAGAACTACTAAACTCCACAAAAAAACACGGAATGAAGACTTTCATTTGACGAATGCAGTACAGGCTGGATGTGGCAAAGAAGATCCTGATTAAAAGGTCAACTGACGCTAAAATCAGACTCGATTGGAATTGATTCATTTAGACTCCACATATGCAGCTGATTCAGTCTGGTCGTACAATAATCAATAGTAATAATCTTTGTCTCAGTCCAAAATTGCATTTTCTTTTTTGGAAAACATCAGTTTTGCATAATACCAAAGGTAGATGATGAACTTTCCCAGATTATCAAAAATTATTCTCTTTATTCATGTGTGCATGAACTGCTTTAAGAATATGCTAACAGTGAAACAAATAGCCTGATAATATCCATAATGGCATTCCATACATAATTCTTTCATTTCGCAAGATATTACGGTCCTCCTAATTTGAAATACGTATGGGATGCAACAAGCAGCTCACCTGTTAGAGAAGTAGACAGCATTGTTTTCACGAAGTGAAATGGCAAAAGAATATAGTTCAATAGCATGAGAATAGCACTTTGACTGCAAGGCCTTGTTACCTAAAAGCAGAGACAATAAATAAACTTGCAAGCAGTTTGTAATATATCAAAACACCATAAAGCACAAAATTTCTCCAGTTGCCTCCTCATTCTTCATACCTAGTGACTTCAATGACTCTGCTAGACTATTCCGGTCATATGACTGGCATCCAGTTGCTTCCATCTCCTGATATAACCAAATAATATTTGTTCACTAAAATAACATTTTACAAGACTTATAAAACAAATCCAAAATGATAGAGCCTAACCAAATCAAACACAATGAATGAAAATTCAATGCACGGAACAAGAATAATAGTAGAAAACATGTGAGAGTTAGATATCGAAGTAGTAGATCCTTTTCAAGTTTATTTATTTATGTGCATATTATTTTTCTGAAGTTTTTAAAAGCGCTTAGTATAAATGTTGGAATGAAGAAGGAAATAAAGTGCTTTATAGCATCCAAATTACTTTTAAAGCCTCATGAAATAAACGAGTTGCTACATCCAATTGGTTTGGGTCATCATTTCCGTCAGAAGTTGTTTTGAAAAAATGTATTTTCTCAAGCGCAGCAACGAACTGACCAAAGAGTTCATCCACAGAAGTCCCTGTCATCAAAATTCTGAAATCAATTCAAGCAATATTGCCTAAAACTTAATGGACAGCAAAACCATGGAATTATATTAAACATAATTTAATCACGATATAATTTAGGACCATCTCCATATTAACTCCTGATAGAATAAGTTATGAAGCTTAAGCTTTTGGATTGTTCTTCACACTTACGACCTGACAATTAAACAATTAAACGAAATAAAAGTGTGAAACACATAGATATAATTTCTGAAGAAATGCCATGAGTCCATGAGTTTATTCTTACTGTATGATTTGACTAAGGACATTCAACGTTACAAAGAACAGGCAAGAACCAACATATAGCAATCTGCAATAACAGCAAGAGAAGGTTAAGAGTATTTTACCGATTCCAACAGGTTCCCTAGTTGAATCCTCACCCTGATACAGTTAACGTAAACTGTAAAAAGAATTATCCCCAGCATTTGCTTCAAGAGAAAAGAAAAAGAAACGAATGGTGAAACCTGGGTCTTAGATGACTCTGAATGATTAGCATCAGCAACAATCTTGGCACCATCAAAACTAATATTGTGCTGATAATTGGCTTCCAGCGCGCGAAATATTGTCGCCAACAAACCGGGTTCAACAGAGTCATCATGAGAGGGCGGCAAGTTAAGCCTAAAGGCCTCAGTCAAGCATTCCTTAGCAACTTCTAAGCCTTCACTATCAACCCCAGTAGCAGGTTCCACTATACAAAACAACCAAAATCACCACCGTCAGCAGACAATGACAACTTGTTCCAAGTGATAATAATCAAGAATTGGGAAGAGAAAAAGAGAGAGAGAGAGAGAGGTAATACCAGAGTTAAGGAAATCCAAGAAGGCGCGAACGATACGGCGGGAAAGAGGAGAGTCAGTTTTCAAGATATCCATTTTGCAGTTGGTGTGAGAGAGACGGTCTAAGATTGATGAGAAAGAGAAGACAGTCGGACTAGGAGAAGTGATACAGAAGACGGGTGATCCGTCGACATCGTCTGTCTGGCTGTGGAATTAGAGCCACCCTGCCATTTGGGATGGAATTACATGACTATCCGCCACAGCCCAGCCCTAAACTTTAGCCTATCGTAAGTCTATTCTTGGACTTTGGCCCATCCATCTATGTAAAGAATTACATGACTATCCGCCGCAGCCCAGCTCTAAAGTTTAGCCCATAATAAGCCTATTCTTGGACTTATTAACATTGTTCAAAGAATGGAATAATCAATCTTCTAGAAGTTTCAAATAGATAAACCTATTCACCAAAAATCAATAAATGCGTAGTTGCGCAGAAAACTCCCAGCCATTCACCCAAATTTCACACACATGTGATATATCACATGCCCTTTTAAGATAGACTTTAATTCAAATAGGATTGTTTCTCAAATAAAGATTACCTATATATCTTTTAAATTTAAATTATTATTTAATTAATATCTTATATGTTTAATTAATAAATAATAAAAAAATAATTTCTTAAATATATAACATATATCCTAATATGATGGGCTCACTTAGAACAGTAAATTAACTCATTGCATCTCTACCAGTAGCAATACAACTCCTATTAAGTTTTACATGGAAAAAAAAGATACTACAACTGAATATTAGAGAAACTTTCATACCGGTGGAGATATTTTCTCTTGTCATAATCAACCATTTAAAAGTTTTAAAGTATTGATTAAATTAGAATAAATTAGTAATATAAGTAGCGACTTGAACAAATTTACTGGATCAAGAATTGAAGGACTCACGGTCGAACTATAATTCACAAAATACCACAATGTGAACATCAACACTTCGAGAGTTTTCAGAAACATACGTTTGCTGATTCTTTGAAGAAATGAATAATAGTCTTGTGGCATGATCAGCCGATAAAACATATATGATTAATTGTTGCATCCCAATGCATTTCAAATGGCATTTTGGTAATCTCGAAAGTCATTTTATTTAAGACTTATATGATCTCAATATATCTACATAATAATGGAATGAAACTTTCTTTTATGACAATATATAGACTCACACGGAGGAACACCATCTCTTACCACTTTGTGTAAGATTTCAAAATAAAATCTACCAACGTTGAAGAGGCAGTGCGTATCTGTTGTTCCTCAATGAAAAGTCATTATTATTATAAACGATTATTTCAATAAAACTAATTTTCATTTAATAATAACTAATAATTACTGAATAACAATTATTTAACTTGGCCGTAACAACTTTTTTCTTCTAAATATATTAACCAATGATCATGTGTATATAAACTAGAGTAAGAAAATGAATTAGATCAGTCACTGCATGGACTTGCCAGCAGACTACTAATTAGAACATGTCCTTAAAGAACATACATATTATTACGTATTGAAAATAGACAAAAAGCACCTCACGTATTGCTGATTTACAGATGGGGACGACAGAACAGACCTTATTGTCCCTTTTTAACCCATTAGAAAAGGGATGAGTAGTTACACCTTGCTGAAACTCCCGCACCTAAGCAGCGTGGCTGCAATAGATTAGTCCAGACAATTCATGCTTTCCGTCGCCGTGACCTTCTAATAAACTAAAACAAGAAAAGCATGTCAAGACAGCTACGAAACAATTCTATGCGTGCTGAAGAGATAATCAAAGATATTCAGATGCTTCATTCAGGATATAATTGTTCAGGAAAAAGGTTTGATTTGAGGTGAAGAGGAGAGTGGATTTTATTCAGAAAGGTTGAAAACTCAACTGTCTAAACACAGGTAAAGCGCCAAGGTCACGTTTACTGTTACAATAATTCCCCGTTATTTATTCGTAGTATAACCACATTCAAGATCGACGCTTGGAAAATTGAAAATGACATTGATAGAAACACTTCCGACATCATAAACGTAAAGGACATTTTACAGATCACTTTCTAGTTTCTACGGCATAACACAAGGTATCTTTGTGAGATCAAAATGAGGCAAGAAGGCTTACAGCTTCCTCATTTAGGTTGGCAATTTCTTCAAGTGACGTCTCCGTGCTAAGCTTTCGTCCCTTCTTCCCTTTTGCTGCAAAAATTCTTAATACTTTTGAAGGGGGAAAGGCGTGCAAAAACATGGCTACATCTTTTGAAAATGTTGAAAAGAAAACAAGGCTTCTAATTTGCACCATATGTTAAGTAAACAATACAAGCAAATCTGCCCAGAAAAATCAAATAAAATTTGCACAATGTACTTGGCCTGAAAATAAAAAAGATGAATAATTTGATCAACAAAATAAAGGGCATCCACACATGGTTCATTTAATGTAAATAATACGATCACATCAATTATTTCCTGGAATTTTCAAACAACCAAATAAATACAGGTTGATATTTAGTTTTGGGAAAAAAGTCACCTGTTGTACTATTACATATAGACATCTGATATATATGGAAGGTCCAATCAAATTTCTAAAATAACTCATACTACAAGTCCAATTCAACTTAGAACTGTCTCAAACTCAAACTCACAACTTCCAGTGATAAATCTAATGACAGTTCCTCGCCTTTAAACCATGTGTCTAACATACAATCACCTACGCAAAATGTGCAATTATCATAGATGGACACCCTAACGCCATGCATTTTATCTTATTGTTGTGAGATCTGCAAACGCAAACCTTGCCTCAAAAAATTTAAGACAAATCTGTTTGCAAGTATTGGACCAGAAAATCATTGCATTATGGATTCTCATCGTGTCTGATTTTTAACCTGCTTTTGTTCATTAAAGTCAATGTAGAAACTCCCAGCAGGACAAATGCTTAATAACAAATAAAGATAATGAAAGTGAAATTTACATGTCCAACAATTCAAAAGTGAATTTAACATGCTCAACAATTCAAGAAACTTTTCCTTAAAGCATGAGGAAGAAAGAAGAAGAAGAGAAAAAAAGGACATGATTACTAAACAATTCTAGAATTTTATACCAGGAATAGAAGTCATCACATTTGCAAACTTTCCATTCAACTTGTTTGCCAAGTCCTTTGACTGCTTGGTAGCACCCTCTCCAAATGAATCAACATCAGAGGAGTCTAGAGAATTGCTGCAATATGCAATAGTCAAGATGAGAAAGTATGGGGAATCAATTTATACACGCAACAAAAGGTCAAGCCTAAAAGGAGTTTCTGATGCCAGAACTAATCAAGCCCAAAACTCATCACAAATACATGAATGCCTTCATCACAAAGTTACGACAGAATTGGTGGAAAACACAATATCTACTGTAATTGATCAAATTTACCAACGAAAGATATGATTAGTAATTTAAACAGACTATCCAGTGAGAATGTTGTATTGCCATTGTAAACAGGTACCAAATGAAGCTCTGATTATAACAAAATCATAACTTAAAAAGTTGAACCATTATTGGTTTAAAACAAGCACTTTAAATGTCAATCAAAACGCATGCTTCCTAAATCAGGGGAAAAAAAGCAAGAAACAGATAATGAGGAAAAAAAAAAAAGAAGACCTTATCAGAAGCAGCCTAACTGAAATGCAGAAGTCTGGAAAGGGACCACATCAACTTCCATACACTCTAATTAAGAAAATTCATGTTGCATCCCAAATGGTAATATCTGAAGCAATATCTGTCATAACTTACCAATTACTGGAATAAAATTTATTTGATTCTTCGGGTAACACCATCTCCTCGCAATGTGATAACTGAATTATGGAAAAAAATAAATGGTATAAGGAGCAGTTTACAATTTTAAAGCTGAAATTATATGCAACAAATCTCATAAATATGAAAAGTGGAAACAGCTTTGCGAAAAGTTAATACTGGAACATGATTTGTAAAAATATTACTAAAGTATGCTAACTAGAAACTAATCTAAATGGCAATAATAATCCATTACTCCAACATTTAACTTCCACAACAAGAATTTGTTGCTAACATTCTCTTGCCTATCACTCTCTGAACATAATATTTCAATATTTGCACCATCAAAATTGATCTACCAAGAGTACCAAAAATTTGCCAACCTTTACAAGGGAAGTGCACTATTGCACCTGTGAAACATGTCAAAATGAAATCTCTTACAGTTGACAGATATGAAAGAATACCCAAACTATAAGCATGTATAAAGATCTACATTTACCTAGAAACTAAATTTCAGAACATGGAAAGGAACTGCAATGCTGTGAAGGGATGCACATTTTCAATATCTCCAACTAAAGTCTTCAGTGTGTGAATATGAAGATATTAATTTGATCTGCTAGTCAATTAAGCCCCTTCTTAAAAATTGAATTTATAGTATTCGCGGAAGAACATGTATGCACACTTGCCCGTAATAATTTAAGAACCAAATTGGTAGGGGGAGAAAATATCAGAGAGTAGTTGAGCAAGTTCCAAACTAACCCTCGAACTGCTAAGTCTCGTGCAATCTGTTCTTGAATACTTGCAAGATTGAAGAGTAATATCACTACTCGTTCCAGCATTTTCTTTTGTAGAGTGCAATATTTTTTCTGTAGTCTCAGTAGAAACTTGTGACTCAATAAGAGATTTTGCCGAAGTTGAATCACAAGAAGTTTTTTCTTTCTCCATAACAGATCTAGAACTTTTAGATCCAACCTTTTTGCCCACCTCAACCACAATGCAGTTACTATGCAACTCTATTGAATCAGAAGAAGTAGGAGAAACAGCCTTTTTTCGTTTTTGCCTTGAAATGATTTCTTGATTTGAATTCCTTTGGGCTCCTGCTCTCCCCATCCTTGATAAATCAACTTCCCACTGTGATGCTGGGTTCAATGAATCATGGTTAAAATCAGCAGCCCCTACATTATCCTCTTGACCCTTCCTAACCCGTTTGGTAATTGTGCTTGCAGCCTATTTATAAGAACAACGAGAACAAGATCAGGAGATATGAATTGCAAAGATAAATCGAAGATGAGTATCAGGTGAAACAGAAAACTAGCTCAGTAAAAAGAAAACAGTTTTCTAGATGTATACCGGATAGGTTTGAGATTTCAGAGTATGAACAACTCCTTTGACAAAGCATTCACCAAAATGGAACCCAATTTCATGTTTCGAACTAGCCTGAACATCAAAAGTGGATTAGAATTCAATAATATTTCAATAATTAGTATTTCAGATGTTAAGAACATGCCTCATCACACTTCTGAACTGGACTTAATTTATACAATGATGACGGCAGCATGATCATTCCAGGTGCACGTGACATTGAAACTCCGTTATGATGAATTGTATTTACAATGGAGATTCCAATCTCTGAAAGAATTTGAAGTTTCTGCATCATAACACTAGCTTAATAAAACATAAGGCCAATCAAAGATACGCAAGGAACAACTTATTAAGGAGAAAGAGTACTAACAGGAGTTCTCTGACAATCAAGAGCATCGTCAGCTCTTTTAACAGCACGGAAAATACTGAGCAAGTACAAGGCAGTATCATTAATCAGATCCACGTTGCCATTCACAATATTAGGATCTAATAATGCCCGTATGACTTGAAATAGTGGACTGCAAAAGTAAGATATTGTGTCATAATAATTTAAATGGGCACTCCACTATACAAACCAAACTATGTTCAAATTTCACACCTACAAATCTGGGCATATACTTGTTCATCATGACATTCTTGAGGTGGAAAGTCAGTGTCATGAGCAAGAATATGGATCAAGAAAACAACAATATATGCCGGGTAATTTGTAATTGGTACTCTTTCTGTCACTGATGCCCGGCCCATACAAGCTTCATTACGATATTGCTTGATAAATGCTTCCATGTACTTCAGTGACTACACAAAGAGCAAGAGATAAGATTGACTAGGGTAAGTACAAAAAAAAAAACTCCTTATTGTATATATATGCTGATAGTTTAGATGAGAAACAAGCATACTGCATCACGGAGATCCTTGGAACCATCTGATGCAATCAAAGCGAAAACACATGCATATCTAATAGGTATAACACGGCAGTCCAATAGGCGGTGAGTTTTGTCCATGAATGATCTCCTAACAAAAGAAGGCGAGTCCTGAAATTTAAGAAGAGTTAAGCAAATAAGCAATATTCAGCAAGGAAAAAAATGATCAATTGAAATAAATCAAGTCCATCACTATAATGAATAGAGCAATATAAGAGCACGCCATAACATGCACAGTTTGTTGCAACAAAGTTTTTGCAGAAATACATCCACGTGACATATAACTCTTACGATATATGTAAACAGAAATAATCCCTGGAAACTGAAGAGAAGCACAACAATCCCATAAATGAAATGAATATGCTTTTATATATCAGTGTCCTCTCAATTAGAGGGTACAGACAGTATTGTGGATAGACAAGGTTTAAACTCAAATGGCTGAAAAGATAAATAATTTATTAAAATTTCATCCTTCATTCTTGGTGATACCACACTGCAGCTCAAAGATGATAAAAATCAAGGAATAATGTGCCTGAAAATGATTGTATCTCTGCTGATTGAAACTTTCTACTCCAAAACCAACGGTATATAAGGCCATATATTTTCATACTATAACTTATCATTAGATAAAATGTCAAGTCAAAAATCTACTTCCAAGCCAAAACTAATGACCCTGAACTCTCCAGCAAGTAAGGGAATTTCCATCAACACTATGCCTCTAAGACTCTTCTACAAGCTCCTCTATCCACTAAGTAGATCTTGAGCTGATTAAAAGAAAAACTTACCTTTGCCAGCAACACTGTTGATCGGAAAATCTCAGGAGAAATAAATAAATCCCATTTCCTAGAAAGCTGGAGGATTGATTTTGCAGCAGCTAATCTGATATAAGGCTTGTCTCTTTCACTGCCAAAAAGAAATTTATCATTTTATGATTAACAAATGAAGAGCATAACCAAACAATGAAATGGTTCAAAATAATGAGTCATTTCGCCACATTATCAATGCTTGGTCCAGATTATCATTCCACCGCATTTTCATGTTTTCTTTTTGGACTTTGTTTCCCCTTTCCTTTAGAAGAAATTAGAATGCAGTGCAGCAGAATCATACCACTTAAAGTGCTTTCAAAATGAATTAGCAAAAAAAAAAAGAACAATTTGCATTTCTTCAGTTTCATTTAAAAGAAATGTTTAGCACATCCTAGCTCTAGTATGATCAATAAATAGAATGCTGTGATTGACAACTATTGATTCAAGTCAGAATACAATATAACATGTGCAAATCTGTGTTTCTGTACACTCTTCAATGTATTTCACATGTTCAAAGTTGAAAGATCATTAATGATACAAAAACCTAAGCCTCAAGTTCTCTATGATGAATATGAACTAAATAACTACAAGTTGCAGCAATTAGCAACCTGTGGCAATTGCAGAGAGTGTAGGACAAAGACAATTACTTTTGCTACTTAAAATGTACCTTGAAATAATCCCATCAAAAGCATCACCAGTTTGTAGCATCTTTTCCACAATGCCCAATAAGTCACAAATGCTCCATTTGCTATTAGACCCTTGATGAGGAAGAAAACTTTTCACAAGCACTTTTAATCCATATATCTGCAGAGGTGAGAATATAACAAATAGATATCAAACAAGTGATACAGAAAATAAAGAATCGTGTCATATCCAGAACCCTTGATTAAAGTAAAAATCTACAGTATCAAACAATTTAGATGAGTCAAAAAGAATGCAAGTAAAACTAGCATATATCACTGTACCTGCAAATTTGTTTCACTACAAATACAAGTATATGTCAAAGGAATCCGATTAAAAACGTTATGCCTATGCAGGCTATACTTTTTCACATCACAAGAATGATCATACCACAAGTTTACGTCAGATCCAGAGAACAATAAACAAAGTATATATTCATCTTAAAACAAAAGCATAGCAGAGCACATTAAACAAAATAACATGGGAATCTATCTTGTTAACAAAACCCAGGTCCTACTCTTTCAAATGTGCTTCTGCTCCTATCCAAATTATTGAGCTCCCAATCCTACCGTTTTATTTTCATTTTCCCGTGATCCATCTCATTTCCATTATGATACACGAAGACTTACTATAGAAAACTCAAAGCTGAGTGTGTGAATGGCAACTGATATTTATTTAGGCAAAATCTTTCATATTGATGCTCCACAATCCTAAGCATCCCTTATCTAGCACTCACCTTCAGTTTGCAAGAATCACTACACTTAGATGTCTCATCAGACAAAGCTGGATTGTCATTTTGTTCCACCTACACAAACAAGATTAAACCACAATATTTGGTCAGATAGATTACAATATAAGCCTAACTAGCAGCATTCTGACAGGACATAACAACTATAGTGCAGGTTTTTTCTTACTCGGAAAATGCGTTCAAATATATACGATCTGATCCCATCAAAATGAGATTCAAACCCAGAGATAGAATGTTGAGCAATACAACCCAAGGACTGCAAGACAGTGGGGATGTTTCGACTACAGTGTAAGAAATCCACAAGTTCCTGCAAAGTTTAGAACACAATCATGACTGATGCAACATGCAAATGCCCCAATGCAT
>JANITW010000002.1:11542136-11556406 GCA_027564335.1 Erythroxylum williamsii | reverse complement strand
CTACAAACTCAAATTCAAGTATAACTATTGCCTTTAAGAAGATACATAAGGGAAAGGAGAAGTGCAATTATTGTTGTATTTCTCTAAGAGCATGAACAAAATGTTGACTAAGTGGGAGATGATCCACTCACCTTCCACTTAGCAATTGAAAATTCTAACTCTCATAAGTGGATTAACGTTATGGGTCAGGAAATGCAATCTACGAGAAACCATGACCTTTGGGATTTTATTCCATTGGTTGAAGGTACAAGACCTGTTAGTTGTAAATAGATTTTAAAACCAAAAGGGACTCATAGAGATATATAAGCCTTGTCTTGTTGCTAAAGATTTATTCATAAGGTAGCAATTGACTATAAGAGACTTTCTTCCTAATTTCATTGAAATACTGACATCTTTTTCAATAGAGATATTAAAGAAATAATTTATATGAAACGACCAAAGGGGTTAGCTTCTGAGAAACCTAATTAATTGGTTTGTACACCTAAGAAATCCATCTATTGGCTCAAACAAGCTTCCTATCAATGGTACTAAAAATTTTACCAAGTTGTTCTCTCATCTGGACGTTAATGAAGATTGTGCATACCATAAATTCATTGGAGTATATTCATTTATTGGTATTGTAAGTGGATGAATTTTTGCTTGCCAATAATAATATGGAATTGCTTTAGGAAACTAAGAAATTTCTTTCGGAGTAATTTAAAATGAAAGGTCTTGGTCAAGCATCCTTAGTATTCGTTCATGTGAAATTCTAAGATTATCATAAAATGGTTACATTGAAAAGGCATTGCAACAATTTATCATACAAAATTGTAGACCTCGTGATACCCATGTGTCTACAAATCATGAATGTAGTATACAACAATATATGGAGAATGAAATATAATCCAACTTTATGCATAATATCTCTTATACATTGCTAGTAGGGAGTTTAATGTATGCACATTTGCACCCGCCTTAACCTCGCGTATGTTGTTGAAATACTTGGAGATACCAAAGCAATTCAACAAGAGAACATAGCAACCAAAAGATTCTTCTAATATTTACAAAACACCAAGGATTTATATACTCATATATAAGATGTCGAACGAACTTGAGATCGTTGGGTTTTCTAATTCTAACTTTTTTTTATGCCAAAATAGCTGTCAATCAACATTTGGTTATATATTTTTGTTAGTAAGAGTTACACTTTCTTAAAAGAGTACCCAAGCAGACACTCGTTTCATTTTCTAATATGGAGGCCAAATTTGATCCATGTTATTAGACATCCAATTATGTTATATGGCTGCGCAACTTCATCATAGGATTAGGAGTAGTCAATGATATTGAAAGGATACTCAAGTTATATTATAACAATAGAGCAATAGTCTTGTACCAAAATAGCAACATGAGCTCTTCTAAAAATAAACATATAGACGTCAAGTTCTTTGTTGTGAAAGAAAGAATTTATAGTAGTTTCGCTAGTATTGAGCTTATACGAAGTTGATTAATTTTTCCTCCACATAACTTGCTTATGTACACCAAAATTACGCCCAACTCTTTTAAAGATAGACAATAACATACAATCCAAGATTAGAGAAAAAAACAAAATCTAACTAAAAATTAGAAAATAAAATTTGACCACAAAATTCTTTCAACAAAAACTTAATTTACTACTTTTTGTTTAATATTTAACATATACTAGTGATATTATTTTGAAAATTTTGTTTAATGCAAAACAGTGAGACTATCATATTATGTATCAAGTTTCTTAACTTTTGTTTAGTATCTAATTAGCAAAATTGTAATTGAACTTAGTTCAATAATATTGAGTATTGCAAGACTAAAACAATAACACCCAACAAGAGAGTAGTGGGATTTGGTCCGTGAGCACAAGATGGTCAAACTTGCTCTTTATAATACGGTGGATTCCTCTTTCAGTGGGGTTTACCTAATTTTTGCAATGCATATCTTTAGTTATTTATTTATTCTATAACTATCGCTTCTCTATTCTTATCAATATTTCGAGGACTGTGTATTGCCAATGCGCTTTATGAGATAAACCTTTGAAGCTCAACTCAAGGTTGTCGGTGACCACCGGAGGAATTGGCTTCATATTCAAAAGGAAAAGATTCAACAAAGAAAAATGGTAGCAACTTGGAGAGAACTAACTTCAGTTGGTAATTATTTCCATTTGAAAACCATTAAAGCAGGCACGGTTTTAGCCCATTTTTCAACCCTATAATGTCTCAATTTTAAAAATATACTTGCAAGTCACCTCACTCGGTATCTATGTCTGGACGTCGTTGTCTAAGGTTATATATATATATTTTTTATCAAAAGGCGAAATACATTGAACTTAATCTGTTAGTCGGAAAAAAGCTACCCCTGTTACATCCTCTAGTAGGATATAAAAATAACTCACAGGTGTGTTTTGATATTAATGAATGCCAAGTTTTAAAGAACTGACAAAATTTGTTAGCCAATCTGCAGCTTTACTGACCTCACGGTATATATGCCCAGATTTCACGATGCACTCTCATTTTAGCAGTTATTGAATACCCAAAAGTAGAGTAATGTATGAGACATATGGTTCAGCGGAGGACGATAATATATTAATGACAATCAGTAAATCCATGTCGAGTTCCACTCTCCCAAACCCTAGAGTCCATGCAAGTTGCAAACCTAAAAATACCTCCCAGAGTTCAGCACAAACGAATTTACAGAAATCTATATTGTGCGCAAAACCCCCTAATCATTTTTCGGTGCTGTCCTGAAGAACTCCTTCTACTGTAGCCTGTGATGACGAAACTTTATATGCTCCATCAGTATTGAAACGTAGCCAGCCCTGCGGAGGGTTACTCCATCCAACAAGAGTCTCCACTCACATTCGTTGACGTACTATAGCACTTCCGACCAATACCTTAGCATGGACGACCGATCGTACGTACTGAAGCATTATAAATAAATATAATATTAGAAAATTGTTATTTGAGAGGTATGAAATGATTCATAATGTAATATAATGAAATGTTGTTTGAATCAAAAGTTTATGACGTAATATAGTGTAAAATTGTTTATCATTTTACATTCAATCCTAAACTCTCAAAGTCGGAAGTTTTTTTATTTTTACTATTTAGGATGAAATGAGATGTAATATGAAATCTTCCAATTATATCTCATTTTATTCCATTTCATTAGAAATTCTTTTTTCATAATAATATTACATTTCATTAAAAGTAAGGATTTAATCTTTACTAAGCCATAATGAAGTCTCCCAATAATTTGGCAAGTCAACGTCAACTGAGTGGTTGCCACACTAACGTGAGAACATTTAAATAAAAGAACAAGTTGGATATCGATTTAATTTCTCAACTCTCATGAAGACGTCTCCTTATCAGAAACTCCCTTTCCAACCACTATAAATTCGCAGCTCACTTTCAAAATCTCTTTTAAAGTTCTAATACATCACTTTGATTAAGGAGAGGAGAAGGTGGCTTCCGGGGTCACTCGCCAGGCAACTCAAATTATTGATATGTCAAAAAAAATAATTTAAACCATATAATATATATTCAAGAATATAGTGAGTATGCATTTAAAAGGATAATAAATGCAAATTATACTGTTATCAATATATATAATCTAATATTGAAACAAAATTCATATTCTATTAATCCTATATTTAACTTTGTATTACAAATTTGAAGAAATTAATATTCAATATAATTTAAAAACCAAGTATTAGTTATGTCAAAAAATTTGATAAAAATGAATATTTATTTGATGCAATATTATAACTTATTACATATGAAATACAAAAATTTGAACTATCTCAAATAACGGTCCA
Organism: Erythroxylum williamsii; assembly: GCA_027564335.1. Taxonomy (NCBI): domain Eukaryota; kingdom Viridiplantae; phylum Streptophyta; class Magnoliopsida; order Malpighiales; family Erythroxylaceae; genus Erythroxylum; species Erythroxylum williamsii. Next base: position 11,552,583 of record JANITW010000002.1, on the reverse strand, counting down.
ATTGCATTTGAGTGAAGATCACGCTGTGCTGTAGTTGATGAACAATGACAACTGACCGTACGTAAGATACTGAAACATATGTCGACGGTGACTTGCAATATAATCGTAACCGTAACGTAAAATAGCAAATAACATTTTATTATATTAAATTATAAAGTCGTTTTTCAAACAATATTTATTATATTACATTATTAATTATTTTATTTTTTTAATAACATAATTTGAAAAAAATCCAGTGAAATATTTTAATGATTTGAAAATATTTTATAAGATAATTAAGATTACAAAAAGATAACGCATTTAATGATTCAATCAATCATATGTAAAATTAAATGCTCCTCTTTTATTGCGAAAGGTTTGTGATATAACATTTATCAATTGAAACATTTGTTAAAAGTATTTTTACCAATTATTAACAAAATTAACGGAAATTAATGTTTAAAGTAATAGCATTACATCAATGAAATACTTAAAAGTGAAAAAAAACACAAATAGTGAAATTATCAAAAGCTTGAGTACTATGAAAATATCTTCATATCTAGTTATTTTACGGGCAATTTGTAAAAAAAAAATTTATGGACTTTCAGTTATATATAATATTCTAAAAATTAAATTAATAAAAAATTAAAAATTAAAATATTAAACTAGTATTATAACGAAATAAAATCAACTAAATATGAAATAAATTTTAAAATTTTTAAATATGATTAAAAATTGTTCCTGAGAATTTAAACTTTAATTGAAAGATAATTATTAAATAAAAATTAGTTAATTAATTTTAATTTATAAAAGTTTTTAATTTATAAAAATTAACTAATTAATAAATTAATTAACTTTTATATTAAAATAAGTAAAAAAAGGGATAATTAGAACACGACACAAGGATGTAGAAGAGAGACAGCGGAGGCAATTCCCAAACCAAGATAACACGACACGTTTTAAAGGAAAAATGCCTAAATGGGACCTTTTGCCTCAGCCAGTCAATCAACTCCAACTTAGACTGATGTATCATTAGGACACGTGTTTGAACCATAGCCCCCAGATTTCAATATTGATGGACAGGTGGAAGAATAATAAAAGATTTATGAAAAAAAAAGTTAGCCTTGATAATCATTTTTTTAAATCATTCTTAGACAAGTGAAATGTAATGCACCTTTTATTATTTGCCTTTGGTCCTGTCAAAAGAAGAATTTACACCTCAAAAAGTCCGAACGCATGTTTTAGAGCCACAACGACAGAGTACAGTACTGACCTCCTTTTAATGAAAGTGACAAGGAAATATCACAGGACCACATCACACATCTAATTAAATTAAGCCACATACCATCATTATCTGTTTATACCAGTACAAATCAAATTAGCGTTAAACGGTTTTGTTAGTAATATGGGCTACAATAACGTTACGAACTTGAGGGATTAATGTAATGTTAACGGAATAAGAAGATTAGTTAGTGTAATAATATCTTATCTAAGATCTGCAACAAGCCTAAACCCATTGAAGAAACCGAAATCGAATCATTGATAGCGAAGGAAGGAGCTATTATTAGGCAGTTTCTTCCGCCAACTTAAGTGCACACTTAAACACTGGTTAAGTGGGTCGTGTTATAGCAGCGTTCAATATCATTAGAATCCGACAGAACCAAACACAAATTCTGAAATATACTAGTATTCCTAACCGCATCATACCATCACTTGCAAATAAAAGTACAGAACTATAATGATAATCCCCCCATATGAACCTTCCCTACTAATGGCATTTTAGATTAAATAAAAAAAATAAAGTCAACGTAAGTACATGCAACCCGCCCCAAATCTCGCGTCGAGACAAGTCCCGATCGGGGAAGCTTTACCTCCAAGTGAGGTACATCTTACCTAGTCACAATATGGGTCAATGCGTAACACTTTTAAATTGTATACATAAGTATACACATGCGTGACGCGTACACGAATATACCCTTTATAAAATGTATGTGCTTCGGTTTACCTTAAAAATGGACCCCACCCTTTAGACCCCACGAGACAGGAACTATACCTTATGCGGGACCCACACCGGAGTGCGTGGTCGCTGAATATTATATATAGATATAAAAAAAGAAAGGCAGGAGCAGAAAGTAAGACAAGCGTAAAAGGGGTGCTTTGCCAACATAAGGGCAAATCGCGACTTAGGAAACCAATATGCTTTAATTTCCATTCCTATTAGGGCTGGATTTTGAGGTTTTTGGAAGGGAGAGAGGGGGAGAGAGAGACACGTTTAAGAAATTATGAACTCGTTTCTTTTCAACACTAAATAAGAAAATAGGGCAAAAGATCACATGGAAGAAGAGCTGTCTGCTCCGTTACGCCTTCCTTCCTATTGCTTTTAATTTTGTATGTTAAGATTTATACGCTCTCTCTCTCTCTCTCTCTCTCTCTCTCACTCTCTCAATTTATCTCACTTTGCTTTCGACTCTCTCTCTCTCTCTCTGTACGGGTTCTCTTCATTTGTTTCCTTCTTTATTTTCACAAGATTTGAGATTGTAGTTATGGCGTGTGAAGTGTAATTGAGGTGAACTAAGAGGTTTTACGATCTGGGTAATCCTTATTTTGCTGGTGATTTTGTGGGAGAGAGAGGGAGATGGAGGAGAGTGTGTTGTGCCAGTGGAGCGTTGTCAGATCTCTGCTTGCGATTATTCAATGGTGGGCTTTCAATGTTACCGTGATTGTCATGAACAAGTGGATCTTTCAGGTCTGTTCTGTTCCTATGCTTGTTCTCATTTGCTAAGAATTTCTTCGTTATGCTTGTCTTGATTCTCAAAGATGTTTGTTTTGTTGTTTAGCTGAAATTTTTTGTCAAACTGGTAATTGTTTTCAGATCTTGGTTGACGGGGTGCCTAATTTGGTGTTTTTGCCGATGACTTGTTGACTCTTGTTTCAGGATTTGCCTAATTTTGATAGTTTTGATCTTCGAATATGTAATTTTGCTCTTCATAGATTTCGGGGGTTAATGTACTCTATTTTATTTATTGCTGGAGATATATTATTGTTGCTCATTTTACTGACTGATTTGGATAACGTTACGTTCTTGACATTTAACCAGGAAAGGAAAATTTGGCTTCAGCTTGTTGTTCAGATATTCTTGTTTCCAGCTTTTTGGGTGATATAATTACTCTTATGACATGTGCGAACCAATAAGCTAGGAATAATGCTGTTCACCAACCAAGGCCCAAAAGCCACCGCGTGGATTTGCCGTATAGATATAACTTCTTAGTGATGCCTTATTCCGGGATTAAAAAACTTAATCCTACATATTGAAAAAAAATCCTACTGTTACAACCGTTGATTGTTGTTTCTGTTCTAACCGTGACTTGAACTGGGGTTCACATTTTGGTTTCTGTTTTTTTATCACGCGGTTATGCTCAACAGATGTAGGACATATTGTGATTAACAGAGTACTATTTCCTGCCATATTTTGACACTGTTTGCAAGTTTGTTCAATATAAGTCATGAGGTTGGTCTATGTTGACAAGAGGGGAAGAAAGAGTGGAGAAAAAGTTGCAGTCAACTATTGTTATTTTCTCTGTGAACCATGCCTGCTTTCAGATTCTGCTCCTTGGGGAGGGTGAAAGGATTGGCATATAAACAGAATTTTGAGAATGCTTATTTTGGATGTTCTTAGGATGTGTATATCCGTGGAGATATCTATGCAAGCTTACAGATTCTGTAATATACTTATTGGTTATGTTTAAAGTCCAGAATGGCATTATTTTTGCTTTGTCGTTCACAATTTTGTTTTGTCCTTGCCTTGTATTTTGGACTAGTGACTTGCTGTCAAGTTTGACTGTTTACTCACTGACTGTTGCTTCAGTTAGGGATGGCAGTGGCTCAGGCCTGAACTCCCTAAGGCTCAAGCATGTGCCCCAAAAAAATTGGCAGGCGTGACTTGAGTCCTTTTGGGTTTTGGCCTTTGGGCATACCTGAAATGCCCAAACCCGCTTGCTAGACTGGATTTTTTAATGTTTGGCCACAAACACGGCTCGTAGCTGTGTGCGTGTGTGTGCTTGTGTGTGCGTGTGTGTGTGTTTGTGTGGTTCTGCACACTTGCATGTGTATTTATGTATATGTATTGGATACTTCAGGCCAAAGGGTGCCTGAAGCCTGATCTGAGCCCGATTTTTTTACAGGCCATGTCTAGGCCTTTTTGTTGTCAGCTCTAGTTTCAGTAACTCTTTTGTATCTGCAAGAAGTATCTCATTTGATTTCATGGTCATCTTTTTTACTGTGAATCTGCAACGTTTTCATTGTACAGAAATGTGATTTCAAGTTTCCACTATCAGTCTCCTGTGTTCACTTTATATGCTCATCCATTGGAGCATATATTGTGATCAAGGTTTTGAAGATCAAACCATTGATAGTGGTTGACCCTGAGGATCGATGGAGAAGGATATTTCCGATGTCATTTGTGTTCTGTATCAACATAGTGTTGGGGAATGTCAGTTTACGTTACATTCCTGTCTCTTTTATGCAAACAATAAAATCTTTCACTCCTGCTACTACAGGTCAGACTCATTTGTCTTAAGCATTAGCTATTATCTAATCATAGATTTTGATATTTTCATGTTTTCTTAGCACTTGCATCTTGTTTCCGATGGATTGTTGCAGTTGTTTTACAGTGGATGGTTTGGAGAAAATACTTTGATTGGAGAATTTGGGCTTCTTTAATACCTATTGTTGGAGGAATACTCCTCACATCTGTCACTGAGCTTAGTTTCAACATGCTTGGATTTTGTGCCGCCATGTTTGGATGTTTGGCTACTTCTACAAAGACTATCCTGGCAGAATCTCTCCTTCATGGTTACAAGTTTGACAGGTATAGGAACTGCTCCTAGTTAATGTTCATCCTTCTCATCTATGACTCCTTTGCTTTTGGGTGTACTACTTTATGATAAATCCATTAATTTCAAGTGTTCGTGATTATAATGAGTCTATCTAAACTACTTCAATTTGGACAAGGTATTGCTTTGGACTAAAAAAAACTCTCTTTCTTTTCATTCATTTGAAAGAGATCATGCACAATGACTGTTGGGTTGAGTTTATTAAGAATTTAGTATCAAATAGAATGGAATAAAAAATGTTGGGAGCATTAGCTTGTAGCGACATATTAGAGTGAAAGGAATGTGCCCTGGCAAGGATTTTGGGAGTTTGTCATTTCACTTTTCCTATTCCTCGAGGTGCGTGAACTTGCAGTAAAGGACTGTTGAATGAAATCTTGAAAGTTATAGCTTGATAATGAGTTTTTGAAATTTAAATTGTGGGTCCTGGCCTATTACTTGCACGATTGATGTCCTTGAAGCTTCTAAATCATCCTCAAATTAACGTATAATTTGGTTATTTTGTGGGTGTGGGACAATCTAAAAAATGTGTGAATGATTGTTTCCTCCACTATATGCTATTTGGGTGCCACATAATCTAATGAAATGGACACACTGGATTACCAAATGCTTTACTTGCTGTCATGTTTGCATGTTGTATTACCGAATCCTTTTCTATCTGCTGTTGCATCCTTGATGAACCTGCACATGATGTACTTCATTGTTGTTTAATTGCCCAAATTCTTAGAAACAGTTTCCCGTGTGATGTTTCTATGCAGCCGTAGGTTTTCTGTTGACAAAATGTTTAGTTTTTTTTCATCTTCTGTTGTGGCTTTGCTCACATATGCATGTGAAGTTTTTGCATGATTTATGTGAGATCTAAACTGATAATTCTTCTTTCCTTCGTATTGATTTTATCTTTTCTAGTATAAACACGGTGTATTACATGGCGCCTTTTGCAACTATGATTCTTGGAGTTCCGGCCATACTTCTGGAAGGAAGTGGAATTATAGACTGGTTCTACTCCCACCAGTCTGTAATGTCTTCCCTCGTAATCATTTTCACCTCTGGAGTGCTGGCCTTCTGTCTCAACTTTTCCATCTTCTATGTGATTCATTCAACAACTGCGGTAACTTTCAATGTTGCCGGAAACCTCAAGGTAAGAAGGATAGAATATGCTTATTGCTTCTAGCATTTGTAAGCTATTTTAACTCCATTGCGTATATGCTTTTCATCTATCCACAGGTTGCGGTTGCCGTTTTGGTTTCATGGTCAATTTTTCGGAACCCAATCTCGGCAATGAACGCCGTCGGATGTGCTATCACTCTTGTAGGATGTACATTTTACGGGTACGTGAGGCACAAACTTTCGCAGCAGCAACCAACTCCTGGAACTCCCTTAACGCCCAGGACTCCAAAGAACCGAATTGAATTACTTTCCCTTGTAAATGATAAACTAGATGACAAGGTCTAATGGGAGTGGAGACGTGTGAAGTCCTTGGCGTTTCACATAGGGTGTTCATACGACTATAAAAGATTTGATGTTGGTGAAAGATTAACTAAACCCGCTTTTGTTGTGCGAGTATCTATTAGATTTATGGCTCATAAACAATGTACCTTTTTGGCTTGCGCAGAAATAGAAAACAGAGAGAATCTAGTTCATTGGTTCTCACTTACACTTGAAAAGTTCTGAAGGAATTGCGGTAGATTTACCTTAATACGAACTGGGATTGAAGAATTGCTTAACCAAGAAGAAGATGGGCATTCAAGAGCATTAATGTAAGACACGGGATTCATTAATTCAAGCCCTTTATTTTTTGACATAGCATGTGGACCACCTCCCTATTCGTTTTGAATGTGGTCCAGATCAGAGAATGCAAGAATTTAAGACATCCTGAAACGGATCACACAACCAACCCCAGTTTAATTGAGATGTTTTAGTTAGTTCTTTTATCGTCTGAAGGTTTACTACTTCAGGCCTTTATATGATTCAAGAGTGCAAATTATTGACTGCAGTTCTGAAAAGTTTTTCACGCTAATTCTGAAAAGTTTTTCACGTTACTGTAGTCTACAGCTCATGCGTTAGCGAACGAGTGGTAGAAACAGAACGGGAACTTGTTGCTGAATACAATCATTCAATTGCTACCTATTATTGCGGTTCAGTCTAAGCCAGGTTTACGGAAAGCTCGAGTCTTTCAAACTACTATTCATTATAGCATCTACAATAATCTTACATGTGATTCTCTTGATTAACAAGATTATGAGAGTGAAACAGAGAGCGAGAGTGGTTCATGTTCACATACCATAGCTATACCGGGGGTAGAACGGAAAGTCTAGTTAACAGTCATGGAGATTGAGGCTAACAGGTCCAGAAGCTAAAGCTAAGCCAATAGCCAGAAATTCTTCTGCCATCTAGTGTTGATGAGGTACCCGCCAACACCTTTGCTCTGTTTCCTCACTCCGATGGTTAGGCAATCCACATTGTCTATGCACTGCTCCACGAACTCTTCACTGCTGCTACTCCCACAGAAGCTGCAAGGTAACCCAAACCCATTAGAATGCCAAGAGTAATATATCAAAAACCAGGGTGGAGTTGAACCCACCAGTTCACAAGCGGGGAGGGCCTTTTCTGACCCAGTACTAACACAGACACCTCTAGCTTTTTCACTTGATGAATCACAGTCGCTAGCTTTGGCCCTTGGATCACAAGCGCTTCCACTTCCACCTGAAAAATTTGGACACATGAAGCACAAGGAGTAGATATGCTCTGTCTGTCTAACATGGAAACGATTACTCGAGGAAAATATAAGAGAAAGCAATAAGATGGTTAATGCAGAAAGGACTACAAACCCATCTGGGACCTGCTTTTCTTTTCTTAGTACACAGATCTCGCAACCAGAAAGCTAAAAGATTTTAAAATATAAACTTAAGTTAAACATGAACAATCATACCTCAGGTCTTGACGCCTTGCAAAGTGAACCAAGAGTCCTGGCAAGATAAGGAGAACAAGAATCAGGACCGGAAAGCCCTTCACTGCCGTTGGGACAATGAGGAATGATGTGAAGCAGAGTAAGCAAGTCACCCTTGTTGGTCACATGAGTTAAAGCCCACATCATTGCATGCTTGGAATGTGGGGTTTGATCCACCGCCACCATCACTCTCTTTCTCGTAACCAACCCACCATTGTCATTACCATACATGTTAAGCCCTTCCATTTGCTTCAAGTTCCTCTCGCTCAAACTATCACCACCGCCTTCAACAGTGCAGTAGTACTTGTTGGTAGAGCTACTACTAACCCACCTCCTAGATGTTGATCTCCAACCCTCTCCCCCACTGAGCTGCCTCAACAATGACCCAGAAGACCCTTTCATTTTCTCTCACTCAACGTGTCTTTATAGGCAAAAAAACAAAAACAAACACAGCAAAACTTCGAAATGAACAGGTCCAGCAAGCTATAACTCATAAAGACAGACAGTGCATAGAAAGGGACACTCAACGAGAAGACAATAATAGCTTGGTTGAAATACAGAGAGATGTATTCTTAAGTTTTAGCACTTAGTTACCAAGAAAATGAAGAACAGAAAAAGAAAAATGCAATGTCAGAAGAGGGGGGAAAAAAAAAGTAGCATGAATGGTGAGGGTTAAGGTGATGATGTTAAGATGGGATTCTTCTCTCTTTTGTACAGGTTAAAGTCACGGGTGATTGCTGGTTCGATGTGGCTTAACATTAGAGAAAGCGATATAAAACAAATGATATGGTCAGTGCTCCCATGATGAAAGAGATCTAGATTCTCTGTCCTTCACATCTGTATCAGGTAGCAAGGTAAAAGTTTTCTTTTTTCTTTTTATCCAAAGAACAAACAAAAATAGATCGCCCGTACTTCATTGTTACGTATATTTCTTGCAACCTAGGCGAGAATCGCACATGATCCATGCATTTTGCTTATCTTTTTCATAAAAAAATTTTAAAAAAGGTTTTTTTTTTTATGTAGAGGAAAAAAAGTACATCATATACTAATAAGTCGGGAGAAACTACGTCCCGAGTAATCTTCTAAAAAAAGATTCTGGCATCTTAAGAGAGGAACATCAAAATAAGTAATCCCAACTTCGCTAGGATAGGCCTGGGTAGCAAGTCAATCCGCGCATCTGTTGCTCTCTCAGTTCACATGCCGATGAATAATAACCCAATTTCTGATGAGAAGCTCGAGGATACCCATGACTAGAGGGTTGTCAAACTGAGAACGGGACGTCACCAAGGAAAGAAGCTGATGCACGACCATCGAGTCTACTTCCAACTCTATCCGACAAAAGCCCAAACGCCAATTCATGGTAAGACCTATGTAAACTGCCCAGAGCTCTGCTGCCTGCGGGGAGCACCATCCTATGAACTAAGAGAAGCCACCAAGTTAAATACCGTCACTATCTCGAAGTAGTCCTCCAGCTGAAGTCGTGAACTGTGCTCTATTGCTAACCCCCTTAGTGTTCAGCTTGATCCAACCTTTTTTAGGCCTGCGTCAACCGATCCAGTGCTCCTGGCGAGGGTCGATGCCGGTAATACCCCTACTCCGTACCTCTAAATCCTGCCGAACTTGATCTGCAAAAGACAAGATACAACAAGATGGTGAGGTAGGTCTGACAAAATCAGAAGCAAAAAGAGTCTTGTTCCTCCATGTCCAGAGGAACCAGTCGGTCAACTCAAAGAGAAGCGCCCAGTCCCAACCTTGCACACGACGATGCTGAAGAAGGTTGGTGTGCAGGCATTCCTTGGCCAGAAGAGCAAATAAAGACAAGGTGACGATATCCGGCAGGAATGAGGTCCATACTCGCCGCGCCTGAGGACAGTCCCGAACCACATAAAGAGAGGATTCTTCATGGGAGCAATAAAGGCAGGTACCGTCTGCGGTAAGGTGCCGTCGCACCCTCTGCTGATTATTAAGCAACCGATCCTTCGTTAGTAGCTATAAGAAAAAGCGCACCCGCTGAGGACTCGTCCACTGTCAAATGGCCTTCCACAGGCCAGATGGACTGGCAGGCGGTTCGCCCTTAAGCAGGGTGTAGGCCGAAGCGATAGTAAAAAAACCTTGGTCGGAGGCTCCCCACACCATCCTATTAGGGCCCAAAAAGGTTTTTCAAATCTCTTGCAATTTCAATATCTTATCCAAATTAAAAATAAAGAGCAGATAAAAATAAAGAGTCTCATGGTCGTGTGACGGTGGGACTACTATTTATACATTTTACACATTAAATTTTACCTATTATATAGTAATGAAGTCTATATTATATATTTTAGACAATGAATCTCACTTGTTATAGAACAGCAAAATTTATTTTTTGTTTTAAAAAAATAAATATTAATGTGATGTTTAAATTACGAGAGTTAACTTTGTTATATATTTCCATTCAATTACATTCATTCGCCTGATATAATAGATAAAAAAATGTAATGGTTATTTTTATGAATAGAATAGGGGAGTAGTTGAATGAAATAAATATTACTTAGGGGGTGTTTGGAATGTAGGGAATTGAATTCAATTTTTTGGAAGCAAAAAAATGGAAGAATTGAATTCTTCCGTGAATTCAAACCCCACGCTTTAAAGGGGT
>JANITW010000002.1:11502723-11527490 GCA_027564335.1 Erythroxylum williamsii | reverse complement strand
TCGCAACCTCAGAATTTGGCAAGGTAAGATAGTGCCCTCCAACATGATTGTTTTATTTGCTGATAGTTTTATGAAGGACTGGCAGGCAGCTTGTAGGTGTTTTGAGAGGATTAGAGAACCAGAGCATGCTCCCTATACCAGTATTTCAGGTTGGAGTCCACCACCGGAAGAGTTTCTAAAATGTAATGTGGATGCGTCTATTTTCAAAGACTAGAATGCGACGGGTTTTGCGGCTGTGCTTCATGATGCAAGGGGCAGGTTTATAGCTGCTCTTTCCGAACATTACCCATCTTTGTTTGATCCGGTCATAGTGGAATTAATGTCCATTTGGGAGGCACTATCGTGGTTAAAAGAAAAACAAATTGATTATGTCATTCTGGAATCGGATTGCTTGTTGGTGATTCAAGCTATTCAAACTTCTTCGCTATGTTTTTCAGAGATCGGAATATTGGCGTTTGATTGTCAAGCGTTTATGAGACAATTATCTCATTTGTCCTTTCAATAGACACGTAGGATTGCTAATAAGGCAGCTCGTTTATTAGCAAGGGTAGCCTTATTTTATGCAAACTACCACAGTTGGGACGCTAGTCTTACTTCTTTATATTCTATTTTATCGTTAGATCAATCTTTTTGTAATGTCGCTGATAGAGAAAGGCCTGTAGGTTCTGGGTGTATGGGGCAAGCCTGTCGGGATGGGCTAGATTTCTAGCGTTTTTTTGTACTCGATGATTCTGTTTTTATTTATTTATAAAAAAACTAATAATTTACTTAGACCTCTTAAAAAGCTCGTAATTTGACTTAAGAGTATAATGGTACTAATGAGGGAAACGAATCACTTAACAGGCACTATACCATTCGCACAATATTGAGATTGAGGCCCAGCAAAAGAGCCCATATCACCCATGGTCGATGCTTTATCGTCACCACTGATCAACCCCTGCTCATTCATTCAGTCACTAACCGCCCCATCGCCGTCGAAATCCTAGCGAAACCCTTTATAGACTTAGTGTTTATATATTTACGTTCACTACCCATTAACTGAAATCCAATCCAAAGCGCCATTAACCTTTCTTGGGGCTTCAATAATTGTTTTCCCGCTGAATTTTCTTCACAAGTCGTCTTGAACATTGGCAAATTGATTGTGACCCATTTCCATGGCCTCTGTTCCTTCAAAACTCTACTCTGGTTTCTCTCTCGTTCCAGCTTTTAAAGCTTACGTGTCTTTATGGCCTGTATGTAGTTTTCGTCTTTTTGATCATTTTAAGCTCCGATAATTTGTGGAAATTGCAGATGATGTGAGCCTTGTTGTGGTGTTGGTGGACACAAATCCCTTCTTCTGGGCTACATCCTCGCTCTCTTTCTCTCAATTTCTCTCTCATGTAACCCGTCTAACTTCCACTTTCGTGTCTTATTGGTTGTCATGCTCATGGGTTCGTTGGCCATTGAATTATTTTTTGTTGTTGGTTCTTTTTTCCTTTGCAGGTGCTTGCTTTTTTGAATTCCATTTTGTTGCTAAATCAACTGAACCAAGTAGTGGTAATTGCTACTGGGTATAACTCCTGCGATTATGTTTATGATTCATCTTCAGCCAGTCATCATGGTGTGGAGAACAGGACAATGCCCGCCTTGTACTCAGTTTTGTTGCAGAAAATGGAGGAGTTTTTGATCAAAGATGAAAAACTTGGAAAACAGGAATCTCCTGGAATGATTGCTTCTTCATTGCTTTCTGGATCATTGTCTTTGGCTCTTTGTTGTATCCTTTTAAAGTTACGAGCTTGTTATGTAATCTTCACTTCACATATTGTGTGATCTGTATTCTTGTAGGAACTGTTCTGTTTACAGAGTTCAGAGGGCAATTGGACCATTAAACAAAGGAAAAGGTTTTAGGTTTAAATTTTCTGTACTGTGTAATCTCAAGGAGAGTCTTAAAAATGTACCTTATAGGCTGTTCCTGTCTTGACTGTCTAAATAGATATTCAAAGGCTTTTCCGTACGGGACCACTCCATCCCCAGCCTCGGGTGAGTGTTCATACAACTGTTTGATAACATTCTTAGTGCTTGATTAAATGAATGATTGAGATTTTATCAGCTCAAGGCAGATCTCTAGTTTAGTCTCTTGTTTCCTTATTTAATTTACCATCTGAACTTAATGCAAAATCAGCTTGAGTGTGATGAATCCTTGTGGTAACTTATTGAAGATTAACCTTTTTGGGTTTTGGACGATTGTTATACTGTTGTTCCGCATATTTCTTGAAACCTATCGATCTACTTAGGGTTGTATACAACTTTTAAAAATTGTGTTATGCAAACTTTGTGTACATTTGAATGTATTTGTGAACCCAAAAGCAATGAGTTTGTGTGCCCTTCTTTAGAGTTTGAAAATTTGTTTCTGTGGTTTATCCAGCTGAGGCTCTCAGATATAGAATCCAACAGTCCTGATCTTGCCCAGTATAGACATTCATTAAATGGTTTGCTAACAAGATGTCAGATACTGTAACATTGGTTGAAAAAACAATAGTGCCCTGATTTTTCTATTGAAAATGAATCTTTAAAAACTAAATATGCTTTTGCAAGGAGGATTGTGTGAGTAATTGATATGTGAATCAGTAGAGCATTGCGCAATAATTAGATATTTGGTTTGAATGGCTGCTTGAGAAAAGTGCATTACAAGTTCTGTTGTTACGTAGGTATATTGCATTTCTTGGATGTCTTATCCATATGTACGTAACGTGTGTCATTCCTTTGCATCACATGCAATGTGCAGATATTATGTTTGCAGGGATCATCAGATGGGCCTGAACAGTATGTTCTATGATCTCTTTTCTCATTGATGTTTTTGCTTCTATGGTCAAATTTTGGCTCTGATTTTGATATCACTATTTTGGGCACTTTGCAGATATGTAGCGATAATGAATTCAATATTCTCTGCCCAACGGTCTATGGTATTGTGATGCTCCAACTTTTACTAACTTTTATATTCTCTTACAAGTCTGGCTGCGAATAAAGTGTGTAGGTTGTATTAAAGGAATATTAGAGTAGCTGATGATACAGTTTTATTTGCATTGCTTGTCCTATCCTTCAAAATCTTACTCATCTAATTTCAGTATCTTTGTTTCTGTTAGCCACTTCCTCATCATCGTGATCATTGTTAAAAAATTGCTGTCTAACTTGTCTTATTTCTCTCCCAAAATTTTTCTTCTGTGTATCTTCCAGTCAGTTAATTTTGGGACCTTCAGCCGATATAGCATCCATGTTATATGTTTTAGGCTACAGTTCATCCTAACATCTTCTAACAGCAATGTCATACTGTCCCGAACCTTAACGTGAATATCTGGGATATACTCCCAGCCACTTTTCCATGTCTATAATAATTTGAAATGTCACCTTGATTACAGGTGCCGATAGATTCTTGTTATGTTGGTGCTCATAATTCAGCCTTCTTGCAGCAGGTCGGTCTATGGATACATATTACTGTTAATAAGTTTGTGTTTTCAAATCTATGTTTGTCAGCATTATGCTCCAATTTAATAGCTAGTGATTGCTTTTTTAACAGGCTTCTTACATTACTGGCGGTGTTTATGTTAAGCCCCAACATTTGGATGGGCTGTTTCAGTATCTGGTGGTATGTAGACTGCTGTCAGTGTATTGCTGGGGAGTTCTGAAAGGATGCCATTTTATGTTACTTTTTTGTTGAGTTTGATCATAATTGCTGAAATTGTCAAGGTTCTGAAATGAGTACTAGTGTTTTTTTTTTTTCTACGACTGAATTTCTGCCTAAATCTGAACAGGACTTTGTATTGTTATATCATACTGTTTCTATAGTATGTCCTATGGAGTGTTTTAATTAGCCCTATCACTTGACTATTCCTACAACTTTTTTTACTTTTCTACAACTCGATGTTATGATCTTGTCTAAATGCAGACTGTTTTTGCAACTGATCTACATTGCCGCAGTTCCTTACAACTTCCTAGGCCTGCTGGTGTGGATTTCCGTGCATCGTGAGTCAGCTCTGTCTATTTATAATACTGTTGTTTTCCCTTGCGACACTTTTATCTCTTACACTACCATTTGGCTGCTGAACCTCGTCTTTTATCTCTTACATAACCAAATGAAAAAAGTCTGATGGACACAAAAAGTAAGCATGAAAGATCTAGCTTCCCATTTAAGAATTTTTAGGGGGGAAAACTTTAATTGGTTTAATTAGTAATTTCAATGGTTGATTTACATACATCTGAAGTATATACCCTTTGGCTTTTTTACCTAATTCCAGATAATTATTACCGTGCCTCGACTTATATTTATATTGTTCTAGTTCTTACAATATTTGTGCCTTCTGCAGGTGCTTCTGCCATAAAACCACAATTGATATGGGCTATGTTTGTTCTGTGTGTTTGTCCATTTTCTGTAAGCATCACAAGAAGTGTTCGACTTGTGGGTGAGAACTTCTCAGCTTAAAGACTTTGAGATTTTAAGCACTACTTGCAGGGAGGCGCATTTGTTATCTATGCTTAGTTGGGAGGAACTTTTGGCTACCGTTTTCATGTTTTACTAACAAATAGACTTTACAGAATCAAGTTCTATCAGAATTTTACTCGATTCTGAAGGAATTGACTTGTTAATTTTCCATCCTTGATGAAGGAATCAACTAAATGTTTCTTTTTCTTTTTTGGCATCGTATAGTCTCTTTTTGCATGCTCTGCACTCATTCAGATGCGTCATGGACTCTCATTCAGGTCAGTATTTGGTCAAGCGCAAGCAGATAATTCTGCAGTATCAGATCGTAAGAGAAAGGCTCCAGAAACCTGAGAAGCAAGCAACATGCTGTCCAAGCTGAAGGACCATAATTTTGGGTGACTGATTGTACTAATGGCAACTCTGGCAATATGCCGTCTGCTATGCCACTTCCACTGCACCGGAATTGAAAAATTGGTCGTTGGTCAGAAAGCACCAACTTTGCCATCTTCAGGGATAATGTTGAGGTGTTTGCCTTCTTTCCTTTCCTGTCTTAATTAACATTGTATGTCGCACACGGCGGTTGTTTCCCGGACCCGCTCATTGGATAACATTTATGATCCAGCGGAAGGATTCACGTGGTAAAATTTTATTCAAAATTAAAATGTCAAATATATTAATCTATTATATTTATAAGTTATTATTTATATTACCATATGATGCTATTAATGCATGAAATTAATTAATTTTATTTATTGATTATTAACGATTTATTACTACATGATAATAAAATAAATCTTTTATTGAAGTCATAATTATTATGTAATATTTTAATAAGTAAGACGATAAATTTTTTTATTTTCTATGATTGGTATTTTATAAATAATAAGAAATTAATTTATTAGATTTCACTATTAATAAATAAAATTATAAAATTCTTATCATTTTAGTCTTTTCAGTACTCATTACTCATGTTAAAAACGGCAAATGAAAATTTTTATATAACGTCAATTCTTTCATGTTATTTTTATAATAAAATGCATAAATAAGATGCTTAATTTCTCTTTTTATCTATAAATTAATTTCTATTAGTAATTAATAATTATTTGATTGTTTTTTGTGTTAATAACTAAACGAATAAAAGTTTATTACTTTATCATGTTTAAGTGTTATTTACTTATATTGAATAGTATAATAACAATTAATTTTATTAATAATTGATGAATATTATTTAGCATTGTTTTATTAATAGACAAAAACATATTTATATAATAATTTATTAAGATTTCATTTATTATCTAATAATCCTGATATTAAAATAAGTTAACATACAAAATTTGATTGATTGATTTTTATTATATCAATTTCTTATGGTGGGCATTGTGACATTTTAAAATTTTAATTTGTAAAAATACAAATAGAAGTTTGAGTACATTATTTTAATTGTAAAAATACAATTATTGTTAAGTAATTATTATTAATTATAAACTACTAATAAATTCATATTTTATAAAATATAATAAATAATTAAATAAACATGGATAAATAATAGATAAAATAAGTATCATTAGATAATTATAAATTATATAACATATTAATAATCTTATTTAATAATATGGTCAAATTATAATAATAAGATTAATAAAAGGCTTAATTTAGCGATAAAACTTATTAAAAAGACTTACTATAATTTTTTCACAAAATATATTACCACTAAATTATTAAAACCAAGTAAGATGGTGGTATTTTTTACTGTACATTTTATTTGTTATTATTAATAAAAATTAATTAATAAAAGCAAAATTACCATCTTGAAATTTAAGAAGTGTACAGATTATGTAAAAATTTAAGAGATTTTGAAATTCCAGATCTACATTCTTTAGAACTTTTAAGATAAGATTTTAGATGCGTAGGATTAGTCCGACTAATCTAGAGCACCTAATGTAATATTAAATAAAAAAAAAAGATAAGTCATTTTCATTATGTGAGTGGCGGTGGTCGGTGACCTCTGTCATTGCCCATGCCATGTCAGCCACCTCCAGACCGCCACGTTGTCTCAGTCGGCCGCTGTTACATGCTTTAGAGCTTTATTTACGAATTTGGCCCCTTAAAAAGACTAGCAATAGTTCCTCAGTCCATAATAATTGTTGTTCGTCATTAGACGTCACGTGCGCATGGAGAAAGTCACGTGGCCAGCCTCTTGACTACGTGAAGTGTAGAGTGGTGGTGGTCACACGCACTATTTTCAGTTTTTCCTCATTTAGGTCGGTAAGGGTTTTAGCTGCTCGCCCAAATCATGGCGGAGGACGCGACGACGACCGTCGTTAAAAAGGAACCTACCAACGAAGATGCGCCGGGAATAGAGTCACAGATTAAGGACGCCATGCGCACTCGCGTTGACCACTTCAAAGAACAAGCAGAGTACTCTTCCCCCCTCTCGACATATATATATATATGCACACACACACACACACACAACACACACAATTGATAATTGTTAAAGTTTGGTTTACTTTGATTTGCCTTTGAAGAATGTTAAGAATTGTATGATGATAACAACGCAGTTCTTTGACGTTTGAGGGGGTTAGACGGCTGATAGAGAAGGATTTGGGATTGGAGCAGTATGCTTTGGATGTGCACAAGAGATTTATCAAGCAATTCCTTTTTGAGGTATGCATATGAAAAGCGTGCTTGATGTGCATAACTTGTAGTCTTTTACTATAAATACTTTTGAATTGACACACATTTTAGACACTGTCACATCTTATGTTCTTTTAAATCTTCCGAGGTCTAACAATTAGAACTTCGTAGTCTATTGTAAGTGAGCTGTGACTTGTATTCAGACAATCTAGGGCATTACTTTCTTGCTACTTGTTACTGTAGCATCTTTGGTCCACTGTATTGTGGCTGCTGTGGATCTTGTTGATATAACTTAAATGTTTTTTTTTTTTTTTGCTCAGTTCATGTCTGATAAAGTGCGTCCAAACTGCTTAGATGGTGCTGGTGGTGTCAATGGCTCCAAGGATTCTGGGGAAGCTGAAGAGAAGCAAGTCCGTTCAGTTAAAGAAAACCTAGCTGAATCACCTGAAGGTGTTGAATCAAATAACAACATAAAGGATACCTGCTCTGAAAATGAGGAGAAAATGGAAGACTCTCCTGTAATGGGTCTTTTGACAGGAGTAAGAGCAAGTAAACCTCAAATTGAGGAAACTAAATCCAATCAGAACAAAGAAGTACTGAGTGAGAGCAGCATAAAGAAGGCCCTGTTGAAAAGGGCATCTTATATTAAAGCTAATTCTGAGTATGCCACTATTTCTTTTGGCTTGACTGTTAGTCCCTGTAACTATTTTACAACTCTTATCCTTTTGCCCTCGTGTATTCGTTTTCCAGCACTCGTCATGCATTTTCATGTGTTAGCAAGTTGTGCTACCTTCAATTTTATCCACTTGATTGCTTTCAGAAAAATATCTTTATTAGCACTTCGCCGACTTCTGGAGGATGATCTTAAGCTTGAAAAGTATGCACTTGATCCCTACAAGAAGTTCATTATGAAGGAAGTAGATGAGGTGAATGCTATTGATTGTTTAACAGCTGTTTTTCGAAGTATGGAACATGACATATCTTTTTGAATTCCTTAGGTGCTCAAATCTCCCAAAGCTTCTGAAGTTAAGAAAACAACTTCAAAGAAAGTTTCGCATGCCAAAGCACCTAAAAAGGTACATAGAGACACTAGTTCAGATTCTTTAGATGAGGAGAGTGATCATGATATTGAAGATGAGATAAAACCAAAGAGGAAACCTGGTGCAACGCAAAAGACATCAAACTCTGACGCGTCTAAGAAACGGAAAAAACCTGAAAAGGAAACCAAGGTATCTGCTAAGAAACGGATAAAGCCGGCTGAAACGAGAGCTGAAGAAAATAATGGTGCAGAAAACAGTGGAAATACCTCAGAAGATAGTCATTCTCAATTGTCAGCAGAAAAACCAGCTAAGGTCTAAAACCTCAATCCTTTCCTAACCCCAATCTCCTGGTTCAATTGCCCAAATTCTGTCTGGTACAACAACTTAACTTTTTAATCTTGTTTCAGAAAAAGGAACCTACTACTCCAGCTTATGGAAAACTTGTGGAGCATCTAAAATCGGTTATCAAATCCTGTGGAATGAGGTTTCTCTCTGACTTGATGTTCACAAGCTATCCTTTTTTTTCCCCCTCCTAGCTGGATATATTGACATTATCTCTTGCGTAGTGTCCCTCCTGCAATTTACAAAAAAGTCAAGCAGGTTCCTGAGAGCAAACGTGAAGCCCAGCTAATAAAGGAACTTGAAGATATACTTTCTAAAGAAGGATTGTCATCAAACCCCTCTGAAAAAGGTGATTTTCCTGTTAAACATCTAACTCTATCTTGCAAATCATGAGTTCTAATTGGTGTGGAAATGGACTGGGCTGGATCTGACCCCCCTAAGGCCCGGGCCTGCCTGGAATCCCTTCCAGGTTTTTTTCAGGCTTCTAGCCAAAAAATTACCACGTCTGGGCTGAGGCTGGGCCCTTTTTCACCTCTAACTAGGATGTTATTTGAGGGTTTGATTGGTTTGTGCCAAAACTTCTCGAAAGCGAGCATTTACTTAAATGTTGTGCCCTATTTTATAAGCAACTCATTCATGACCTGTAATTTTTTCTTATAGCATTATATCTGAAAGAGCAAATGTTTTGTTATAAATTGTTGTACCACTTTCCAAAAGGAAAAACAAAAAGATGTTTTACCATCTTTATTTGCCAGTTTTAACATATTATGATCAGGATGATGTGGCAGCTGATCATCATGTAGCAGACACCAATGTAGTTGCTGCTTATGATGATGCCAATGTTTTTGTTGCTGTCTCAGCTCTGGAAGCCACCAGAAGTGTTCTTCAACTAACTATTACAAGTTAATATTAGGAGTTAGTTGCTGCTTAGATGGTTAGAGAGTAGTGGTACTTAACTTTTAGTTATAAAAGCTGCCTTATTTAGTTGTCTTCAACTGCCCTTTTAGAAGATGCTAACTTTCTTCCTTTGAAGAGTTAATGAGAGAGTTTCTCTTCTTGTTACCTGTTTCTGTCATTGAATGAGGGGGACACGAATTTGTGGATGAACGCTCATTTATCTCCCCCTTTGAGAAGCTGGCTGCATCCTCACATGGTTGCATTAGGCATCTTGGTATTGGATAGGCATAAATCTGTATACTATAGAGATGTTATTTCTGTTAGGGTCAAATGTCTTCCTCGGAGAGGTTGGAAATTCGGTAATACTCTGTGCTTCTGTTTCCCGTGGGAAATATAACCATCTTGGCATAGATTCTGCTTCTTGTGTATCATGTTTTGGGGTTATTGGTTATGTAAACGAAATTAAGGGGAGTAAGACAAATATAACTTTTATGAGGGTTTTAATGTGAGTTTACAGAGGGATTATAGGATTTATGTTTATATTGCCTTTATCTCTGAGTGTGGAGATCATCAGCCTTTATCTGCTTATGTGTGAGAAAATGGTTGTTGACAACTCTTTGATCCTGCACTTCAGAAATCAAGGAAGTCAGAAAAAGAAAGGAAAGGGCAAAAGAACTGGAGGGCATTGACATGAGCAATATTGTGTCAAGTTCTCGAAGACGGTCTACAGCCAGTTATGCACCACCTCCAAAACCTAAAATCCAGGTTGAAAGTGATGGTGATGAAACTGGTGATGATGTTGACGATGACGACGATGACAACGATGATGACGATGAGGATGAGGATGGTGACAGCAATGAAGATGATGATGGAGATAATGATGGTGATGTTGATGGCCAAAGTGAAGAGTTAGATGAGGGTAAGTTATTATGAAGAAGAAGTTGAATTGGATCTCGGCTCAAGTATGTGTGCTTTGCTTTTTCTTATTTTAACTCTCCAATCTCGTTTCTTTTATATTCAGATAATGACGACGACAGTGAATAGATCCTGGAGAAGCTGGCTCGCAGGATAACTAATAGTAGAATCATTCAGTAGTGCACGATTGTATTACAAGCACATGTTTAAAACTATAGTGATTATCGATTGATTATATTATTGCTGAGTGTAGGAACTAGTAACAGGTGTCCGTGATTAGAGTAGAGTTATTTGCAGGCTTGCAACATTGCGTTCTAGGTTTAGCTTAGCTGGTTTTGTTATTCTGAAAGGGGTATGCAAGCTGAAAAGATGAGCTTCAACTTGTAAGACGAGTCTTATTTTCGGTGTGGAGTCTCGTCACAATCGCCAAGAACGTAAGTTATAGAATGTGTGTTATATATGAAAAATTTCTACCTCCTTTATTGTTTTCAGCTGAAACCTAAGATATATACCTATACTTCAATCATATCATTGATAAAGTGAAATTTAGATGCAGCCCAACTGTCTCTAATGACAATGCATCACGTACTATTAACGCAGTTCTTATCCAGATCAGTAGTTGACCAAAGCACGAGCAACAAATTGCACTCTGTGAACCTTGCTGCTTGTCTCCGTATTTGAACTGGTGAATGTTCTAGTCTGATTCCATCCGTCTATAACATTTAGCCTTTTGGACAAATAGGAACAGTGGTGACCTATCACAAAATAAAGAAAAGGGAGAGTGGTGTCTTGGAGTTTATATGTTGATATATATAGTGGCTTTACATTAATTTATCTGGAACAATTTGTACGGACGTTTGCATGACCAAGTTCAGGTTACATGCTTAATCTCGTCATATCGAGTACTTAGTTTTACGCATTAGCAAATAATTGGTTTTCTTCCAAATTTTATGCTCCCAATTTGAAGGACTCCTTCAAATTCAATGATTTTTTTTTACATGAAAAGGAAATAAAACGTAATACAAATTACATTACTAGACGTGGGAAATAAATTCTCGATATATCCTTTAAGAAGATTGAAAGGCATTCCGTGAGTGTATTTTAGAAAGAAGTATTCCCTAATTCAAACTGAGCTACAAAATTGATTAGCCAGTTTACACACTAGTTACCTTTCCTGTAAATGTATCGCAGTAGAATTATCTAGTTTCGAATAAATAGTTCATTGATACCTCAGACGAGGCGTTCAAGGGATACTGATCGCGTAGATGGGATCACTGAATATCAACACAACGGAGGAAACAGATGAATCTGAAGCACCAGGCTTCTTGCTCCAAGTACTGTCCAGTCTGGTTTCAGTTTCAGCCTTAACAGTATGCTGACAAACCTCAAATAAAGAAAAAGAAAAGTTTCAAGACTTGCAGCCACTACACTCAAAATTGCACCATACACAATTGAAAGCTGACGACTTGTAAAACAAATACATTGCTTGAAGCAATGGCCCTATGATTTAGAGACAAAAGTATCAGGAATTATAAGAAATTAAGAACCTCACGAAAGCACAATAGAATTGCCCACCAACGATTTCGCCAACAAATACAATAACTTGGAGTGGTAAAGCATGTTGGGGGTATAAAGGTAAAAGAGTCGACCATAGCCTCTGATGTAACCATCAAGATGATCATCGTAGTTAACCCCTGACAACTACACCTCCAACACCATTTACCTCTCTTGCTCTTGGAATTTCTATCCCTCCCTTTCTCTCTATCACACGCACAAACACTCTCTCTTTGTAGAAGACTTTGAGACTGGTAGTTACCAGTTAGAAAGGGAAAGGCAACAAACATAATATTTGTGACATTATTATTCAGTATCTTACTATTTTATGCACCGACATACGAATTGAATCAGACACTTGGTTCTTTGATGTAGTTGAACATGCAAAAACAGGAAAGGATAACTGGAAAGAACTTGAAATAATTTCCACAAGATCTTGAGTTGGGAGTCTCCATTTAACGAGAAACCGACTAACATAGAAATTACTCCTGGAATTGCCTTTAATTTTAATTGCACGAGAGACGGAATTTGGTGGGAATCCGATTCTGTGATCCTGAGACTCAAATCCTGATACCTGCTTAAAAGTCTCATTCTCTGTGAGCAGAAATAGCCTGCTGATACAACCCCACTAATAATATGGGATTGGCATGAGATTCAGATTCTTCTAAACGGTTAGGCATAGGATGTGAAGCAAAATTCTCTTAGAATAACACGCAATACACGCTTGCATATTCATGACCCTCACGGATTCTTTCCTTTCCCACACAACTTACGCGAAGGAGAATTATAGACAAGATGAGTTGGTTCACTAAATAAAAGACTCAAAATTTACTTTAAAGAAAGTGAAACACGTTTTGATGCAATCTCACTTGAAGACACACAGAGAGACAGAGGTATACAGAAAGATTTTTAGGTAAATTAATATGTTTATGGCTCTAAACTCTTGACTTTGAATTCAGCTTCATATCGTCTTTCTTTCAAGTCCTCTTATGACAGGGGTTGATTCTTGGTTGAAGCATTCACATCATGTACTCCATAGCTGCCGTTTCCGTAATTAGTTGTTGATTTAGTAGTATCTGTGATTGGCAATTCCTGGAGACCACATTTTTCATCCGCCAATTCTGCCTTAGCTGAGTTCAGAGGGTCCTTGCTTTTACCCCATACCACAGTATAGAGGCCAAAAACTATGATAATTGCGCCAATTATACTGCATTGTGTTGCACACAAGAGAAACATGAGGTTATTCAAAGTCCCAATAGCTTATAGATTACTGTAGAATCGAACTTAATAGTTGTTCTCTTCATTGAAAAACAAATGTTTGGCCATTTAGACCAAAAATGTAAATGAGATTAAGTACCTCCCGAGATGGGGTTGCTCAGCTAGAATGATGGCTCCAAGAGCTGCAGTGATGATCATGCATAAAGGGCTAAAAGCTGTAACGAACACAGGCCCTCGTTCCTTAATCACCACACCTTGCACATAGTACGCTACTCCAGAGCAAACAATTCCCTGAAATTGCACAGTAAATGCATAGAAAACGCTCATTTATGCTCAATACATGACTTGATTGTGCTCTAAAGATGACCAGCTACTGATAAATATTACTTACAGAGTAAGCAGCAGCAAGAAGTCTAGAGTCGAAGCCAATCTTCCAAGCACTCATGTCACGTTCCATCACAAGTGCCACTGCTGCATTTTCCACCAACCCCATCAAGCACACCAAAGCTGTGAGAGAGAGCTCTGACGGGTATATCTTCAAAGTCTTTGTCTGGAAAAGAAGAACAGAATCTTCACATGTAAGTGAGATTATAAGTAAACTAAAATAGTCAGGGTAAAGAAAGAGCTAATTTGCTTAGCCACCTGTAGTATAAAGAAACCTGCCCAGCTACAGATACCACCAAGGAGTAACAAAGTCCCAAGGGCCCAATGTTGTTCGGCGGGTGCACCGGTGGTTCCATGGTGGATTGCAGCGTGTGTTTTTATGAAATTGATGATTGGACCTTTATACAAAGTCATTACCATGGCTCCTGACATGGTGATCACCGTTCCAACAACCTTTGCCACACTATGCATCTTCTTGAAGTTCACTGTCTCCAGCCTACAATAACATCATGATGACCATTAACGCATGATCATAAAACAATAGCAACTAACTTCTCTGTTTTTCGTGAGTTTATATTGATATAATTAATAATCTGAATAAATATTCCACCTGAAGATAATTGCCATTATAAAGGTTATGGCTGGGAGAATATTGACGGTAGCAGATGTAAATGTTGCTGATGTGTAATTCATGCCCACGTAGTAGAAGTTTTGATCAATCACTGGCCTGTTTCAATTTCCAACATTTGAATATGGTTAAATTAACATTAGGATTTTGATATATCCGCTTGCTTCACTGGGTGCAGACTCTGTGCTTTTCGAGAAATAAATTATAACATCCAATCTCAGGTAATACTCTATTATGCTGCAACAAATATTTCATATCATCAGTGAAAATATCCTCTTTTTGTCGATAAATCAATAAAAAGTTTTCGATTCTTATTTTTGTCAAATGAGTTAAACCCAGTTTAGGAAAACCTGAAAAAGTAATGCACTTTGGAAAAGAAGAGAACAGAAGTGTTATTTGGATAGTTCACGAATGAAACTCCGAATATGCATGTGTTCAAGTAGGCATGGAGGAGGAGAGCTCTTAAAGATCATTACTCAAGAAAGGCAAGCGCCAATATCCTCAGGAAGATTGGCAGAGTCAACTTTGGCCTCGTTTTCCTGTCAACGAGAAACAGAGAAGAAAAGGGCAATGAGGAATATTATTATTTTACCATCATTAGAAAGAGAGAAGAGATCATGCATGGCGTATAACAAAGTCAATAAGAGGAATGTGTTTCCATGTATAAATATATATACGTATATATTGCAAATGGTTGTGCATTCTTTAGAGACCTTTCAAGAACAAGAGCAAAAGGTGCGATGATAAGCGTCGCAGCCACATGCCGGTACACTGAAAGGACATAGTGACTCATCCCATGCTTGAAGGAAACCATAGTGACGATGTACATTCCTGCATAGCCAAATTGAAGGGAGATAATGGCCAAGTAGGGTTTGATCGTCTTTAGACCTAGGCACAACCTCTCACATGGACTTCTGTTTTCTCCCATCTCTCTCTCTCTCTCTCTCTCTTTCTCACAAGTTTTCTGTGGTGTGGCTTGCCAAGGCTAAAATGAGTAAACCCCTTCTTATAGACAAGAAAAGTGAAGATTAATCTCTGTAGAATTCATGCACTTACTGTCACTCCATTTTCAAGATTCCTCTATCCATTAACCTGAATAAACCCCTATACAAAGCCTGTCACCTTGGTGTGACGTAGAATCTAAACATTAAAATAAGAGAGTTAGTCAGCTAGAAAGATAGACATATATGGAGAAGTGTTCCTGTGCATTTCTCAGATAGTTAAGCTCTCCTTTTTCATTTTTCTTCATTTGTTTACTTTCTAAGAATTTGACTCATTGACCACCAAATGAGATTAAGGGTTAGTGCTCCAAGATGATGCATGCAAAGCTCGTTGTGGTGTTAGCACCAAAAAGAAAAAAGAAAAAGAGTTTTTTAAAAATAAAATTAAATAAGTAGTGTATGTGACGAATTGAGTGCTTCGAGTTGGTGGATAAAATTCAATTCCCTAAAGGGGGATTGATTGAGCTTAATATTAGTAAGGTGTTTAAAGAATTGAATGATTTTACTTTAATCCTAGTAAATCTTAGTGGAGAACACATCAATAAGAGCATTGTTTAAGTTGTCGTTTTCTAGTTTTTGTGCACTTAAGCGTGTATTAAACATACTCTTAGCTAGAAATATACTCCAATCATATATTTGAAATAATTTATTTAAAATTAAGATTAAACAAGTGATCAATGACGAGATATAACAGAATAAATTCTTCAAGCTAAAGTTTAAAAAACACGAACTCAAAACTTCAAATTCTATCAAGTTGTGTGCAGTTTAAGACAACACATTCAATACGTTTTAAGTTCACGATACATCTCTGCCACTATGCTGACAAGTAGTAATAGAAGTTCAAGGTAAATTCTTTGCCTATACACTACGTATATACCTTGATGAGTATTATATACAAAGATATGATTGTTTTGTTAAACAATCTCTAGTTCAGGCATAGATTGCGACTTGCTTAGTTGCCTGTGATGCGGAAATAAGAAACCTAATCGTTGTCGTTCATATGGTTTCCTATACTCTTTTATGGCGATGATCATTATTTATGTAGCTAGCTTAGGTGGTGGAAGCTGACATTATCCTTATTCCCGTTCTGATGCATTACCCTAAAGTTTCTTACTTTCTTATGTGTATATGATGCCTCACAGTTTTTATTCCAATGAAATGCCAAGTGATTAAGGCAGATATGTTCACTTTGTTCTTTCTAATTTCCATGCTGTGTTAGATGCTCTTTTCATTCTTTTCTCTATGCTTTGAGTGCATGTAACATGACGCCACTTGCTACTTAATTTCATTCTCAAAGGATTAAGTAGAATATATAAGCTCTAATTTTGGAAAAGTATTTGTAATAAAAATAAAAATTTTCAGATACGATCAAATAGAAGAGTTAGTGTCAATAAATGAAACTGAACTCTACAATTAATTTCAAGCGTTAACAGAAAGAGATAAATTGAACGGACGAACACTCTTCTCATCTATAATGTCTTATGACAAAGAAGTACAAAAGCGATATAATGGACTTAGCAATGATGATATTTCATTAGAGCTCTGGCAATAAGCGTCAAGTAAGAATTGGAGAAAGGATATCGAGAGTCCATAACACCATGTGTTTAGATAGTGAGTGAGCACAAAAACACCTGGGTAGATAATGTCCAAGGAATTAAAGTTGGTGCTTTCGTATTTGGATTCCAACAAGAGAATAGGCAGGTGGGTGGAATCCCACCTTTCAAATGAGAAGCCTTGTAAAGATGTATGCCAAAATGCTCACTAAATTTCAATAGGTTTATGTAACTTTTTTACCCCCCTCTCATTCAATAGTTAAGATTGGCATTGCTGAAAGTTGTGGCTATAAACATTAGTTCCAGAAGAAACTAAGCAAAAGCAAATTGTGAATGGCATCAGTTGGCCTTTTTATTGACAGATCCATTGAATTTTATATAATATAGTGTTAAGGAGGTGGTCCAAATACTAAAAATTACGGCCAACTTACTTTCTAATTAATTTCTTCCATTTCTTATATACATATATATATAGCGTACATGTAACATTCCCATTCACATCCAAGATCGTGATTATCATTAAGCTTATCTCTGTTCAATGTCGATTTGGTCGACCAAAATGAAAACAAATCACATTATTCGCAGAATCCCTTTTTCTTGCCAACCTTATACTTTCGATCTACAGTTAGATATTTCCTATTTTGGAATAACATTGCCTAATAGTTTGATAAATATGATTAGACTATAGCTAAAGTGTTTATATATATAACTATTCCTCAACTAATCAAGCTCCAAGCATATATATTATATCCTTCTGTCAGACAATAAGATTATAATGGAGAACGATGTAAGTCACGTCGCAATTTGTTACGTTTAAATTTGGAATTTAATGGTCTATTAAGACGTAGCATGGTGGTCGAATAATTTAAGATAGTGGTTGCCACACAAATCATGCCATCCTCTATCAACCCCTGACGTTAATATTATATTATTCATTCAAATCGTCGACGCACCAAAGTTCATGACTTCTGAATATAATCCACATTCACCATGTTTAAGAATTTTCCATAATTTTATTCTCTTCTCCACTTTATTTCTTATGAAGAAAATTGATATTTTAAATAAAATTATTGCAAATTAAAATAACATTCAATTTAAAAACTACGTAATTCTCGGCGTGGGTGATTTTCAAACGTAAAGCATTTAATAAGTTTGGTGTTGTTCTCATATTGAGATGACAAAAACAGAAGAACGTGTCTAGTGGATATGGCGACAGATTCTCAACTTGTACTTTTGATGGTGGCTTTCATTTCCATATAGCTAGTCTGATAATAGTCATGTCTAGTCAACAGTGACGTTTTGAGAATTGTTGGGTTTAATCAATCTATTATGTGTTCAAGCTCATATACTCAACAAGTGATAATAGCTATGATCATGCACAGAAGGTTGAAGCTGCAACAAATACAGGTACTCTAATCTTCATAACCAGACCTTGAACTTAAGTTGTGATTTTTGAGCTGATAATTCGAGATATCTGTTGAAATAAAGATAGCGGAACGGGTAATTTTTTGTACAAGCTAACCTACTGAATCAATAGGGACCAGAAGCCTAGGGTCAAAAAGTGCTATGGCCTATCTCCGGACCTTGCCGGCTGAACATATTAATGATGAAAGCGACAGCTCCGACGAATGTTTCTTTATTGTTACGGATCATATTTATAAGATTGTTCATCGTATATCATCAGAATAAATTTCATATACATCATTAGCAAAGCCCCGATAAGTGTTAATCAGGCACGTAAGTCAAGTCTTTACGTACTCCAGACATCCGACCGCCATTGTTTGTAATTGTAGGGATACTGAGAATGTCATCTTTGGCCTTACTTTCCTGCATAACAAACAATTTAAAGAACATAGATGTTATCCGCTTGTGGGCACTAGCTAGTTAGTAGTGTTATGATTGATTACCATGTCTGTCTGTTCCTTTTTCCACTTTTGAATGCACACTTGCGGAAATGAAGAACAAAGGCGAAAGTTAAGTAAAACTAGAATACAGTCACGTACACATACTAAAATTGCAGTACAAAATCAGCACATACGGTTGAGTTGAGAGACGAATTGCAACCACGTCATTAGGATGAAATGGTTTTAATTCATTCAACACTGCACTTAATCTTACACTATCATGCATAATCAGATGCTAATTCATCATCGTCTCCAATCTCTCTAAAGTCTAAACAACCAAAAGACGGCCTTAATTAGTATAGCCATAGCAGAGGAAAGCAAGATAAATCTCTCACTTTCAGACATGAATCTACATAGCTTACATTTTTCTGCAACTTGGATCAGCACCCATCTGTTCTTTTGGACTGTTGATTAAGTGCAAGTGACCGGCGAATGGAATCATACGAGGATTTCAATTTATTGTATTCTACTGTTCTCAACAACCGCGCGCTGTTGGCTGGTCTTCAAAAAGTATCCGCAATCTGAATGGTACGTGTGGTCTTTGGACATCATCATTATCTGAGTTCGTTTCAGGGCCATAGCACACTGTTTTCTTTTTTTTTCCCCTTAATTTTGAAAAAAACTATTTTACTTATTAAACATGATATACTCTTTTCCATCAGTTTGCCTTTAAGATTCATTATCCATTCCTACCCAACTCTATGCTATACATAACTTGTGGAATCCACTTGACTTCAAATTGATGATTATACATGTATTCTCTCTTCTGCTTCTACTTTTCGTATTCGGAGCTGTAGTTAACACTTTGTTGACACGACAAGGCTAGTGCTGGAGCTTATATGCATACAACCATAATCTAATCTAATCTAAGCTTATAAATTCTTAATTAGAGTTCCTCTAAAATCCAGAGTCATAATAGAAAGTGGCTGCTGAGATCAGAAGATTGAATTAGTGGCTATAAGTCAGGACTGCACTTCCGTTTGCTGGTCAGAGTGCATAGAAATGCATATACAAAAGCAAGCTGCCCACGTTCCTCAAACCATTATTTCCGTCTGAAACTGTGTCAAAGAGAAAACTAACAGATTGTAACCACCATTATAAGCAATAATTGCCATTATGTTTACATCAACTAGAAAGAACATATCCCACGTATTGGGATTCTTTAATTATGTTGTTGGTTGTGATGACGTTGGTTGCACATATTTATAGCTCCTCATCGTTGTTAGACTTCTAATCTATAAATTACAAATTTTCAATTTAATTTTTATGAGTAATCTTTGGTCTTTAATTACATATCTAAGTGAGATTATTTTGTAAATAATTATATGATATAATATTTAATTTTAAATTGAATAAAACTTTAAAGGAAGGTGGTAAGAAGACCCCTCTCGATAGGCGTAGATCCATATTTTAAAGTTTTGACAAAGACGCATGCAGTCTCCCTATATACGAATTAAATAGACAACATTAACTTTTGAGTCATATCTTCACTAATTATCATCAATATTTCTGATTAATTATATTTGTTTTTTGGACTATTTGTGTCTTGTGCAATACCAATGTTTCTAACAATAGTTGTTTCCCATTCAGCTTGCATGACACAGACTCCATAAAGAAATTGCTAGCGAATTGAAAGGCACTATTAGGGGACAAGAGAAGAGAAATAATGGCCAGTCCCGGTATCAGCCCTGCCAGATGATGATGAAGAAATAGTTACTTGGAAAAAAGTTGGGAAATTGTAGTGAAACGTAAAAACGTTCAAAACTCTCATTGTTAGAGATTATTCAATACAAAAAATTTATGTTGCTGGATGAAGCAAAGGAAATAGTCGATAAATCGAGGCGTTAACATGAACAGCTCACACACTTAAAAGTGTATTAGGGTTGAGACATGTCAATCATATAACACTGAAAAACTTTTGAGTTGAATGCAACATCGTTCCTATCCTAATGAAAGTAAGGATGATTAGAAGTCACTTCACTGAGCTGCTGACTATAAATTAAACATGAACACTACAGGACGTCGATATCAAGCTGGAGTTGAATTAACGTAACTCTTTAAAACTGAATGTAGTATTGCAGACGAAAACAGATAAAGAAAGCAAAGGTTAATTTGCAAGGTCATCACTTCTTTCCTAATGACGGGACAAGAGGAGACTAATTGCTAACGATCCTCTATTAATGTTCAAAACGACGTCGTTTTGATCTTATGTCTAATGTTCGACTTAGCTGAATAAGTCAAGGTTAGTAAAAAGTTAAGAGTCAGGCGGATCATATTCTAATTAGAAAAACAAACACGCATTTGGGTATTCGGTTGGATGGGAGTAACAAAGTACTCACAATGTATATATGTATATCTTATACTTGTTAATCTTGAAAGAGTTAGAAATTTATTATTTTACTAGTTCTTATGGTTATCATAATTAATATAACTCTTCATATTATAAATCATTTGATAACTTGCAAATTAGTTTAGACAATGTTAACAATAATTATATATAGTCTTCATTTATCTAGCTATTATATCTCCCGATCGAGCTTATCCTAACTTTGAGAGGTCGTTCTTTTCTTGCTCACTTAAAACCAACTTATTTCAAAGTGATTACATATCAATGACTAGCTCCAAGCAACTCTTATCATACACCAAAAGATATTTTGGTGGTCGGATAGGAATACTCCACTTTATAGCTGGATAAAAAAAAGGAAGGAACATGAAACGAGTGGTCAATTATGGCGAAAGCACGTAAATGGACCTAAAGGAAGAGTATGTGTCTACTTAAAAGCAAGAAAAAGGCATTCCATTTTAATGGAAAACCAAAGCCACTGTAAAGTGCTACCACCCAAATTCATTTCTTTACGCATGCAAAAAGATTATAGAAAAAATGTCTGTTTCCTACCATAAAGAAGAAGGTGGCCTGACGTGCAATGATCCTCTACGTATTTATAGCTGAATGATTGAGCGAACGAGACGAATCGTGCACGTTATATATACTATGATACTTCACTTGGGATCTATAGACTATAGACCTTCTTTTGGAAATGAGAATGCAAGCTTTATGCTGCAAGGATATTGATTATACTCATAAGTTTGAAGATTTAAAACACTAAAACGACTACAAGAATTGACCACTGTAGCGTCTGTGCTCCATTGCCATGGGAAACGCCAAGGAACTTAGAGTTCATTAAGCACTCTTTTCCCGACATAAAGCTGCGTGCTGCTTTTCTTTAAGCCTTTGGAGACCCAACTTTTTCAACTTTCTGGTCAAAAAATGCATCCAATTGTACCACCTAAAAGCAAAGCAGGATTAATCAAGTGAGGCCCTGAAAGCCAAGGCAATCAAAAACATTGCACACGTGGAGATCAGTATGGTACTTTGAAGATTGTGATCAGATGCAAGTAGAATTTCAATGTTTGAGAATTGAGGGAAATAGAATGGTGGGGCTTGGGATTTTCATCAAAATTTGTAGCCCACCAATCGGAGATCTAAAAGCTACGTGGTCAATTTCAGAATCTTCACTTTTGGGTCAAAGAGCTTTGATACACATGAAGCTTCTTTTGGGAGTAGATGCACCTTTTGTCTTTTTCTAGAGCAAGATGTCCTTTTGAGAACTACTCCCCTATTATTTTGTAAGATGAACAAGAAGCGCGAATGGCGAACTCCCGTGCCTGAGCAGCTTACCGGTCAATGAATTGTATCTCTCATTCTGGGAGATGTGACCTTCTTGCCTCTTTCAAATAAAACTGAGAGCCTACTTTCGAAGCTGGTATTCCAGATAATAAGCTTTTCTTTTCCCTTTCTTGGGTCAATGGGACTTCATGTCCTTTTAGTGATCTTACAAGCTTTTCCATTCGGTTCCGTACTTTAGTTCTTCCAAAAGCTAAAGGCCCGCATTGGCAAACCCTTTTAAAGGAAATACCAAAACAGTTTGTAATTCGCCAATAACAAAACATGATGGAACTGAAAGGACATATCTTTTGTGAATTATCTCCACAATAGCCAACCAACAGAGGCATTGGCTATCCTGTATTTTTCTAAAGGGCAATGCATTGTCAATCTTTTAAGGCCGCAATGCCAGAAACATTTGAATTTACATCAAAATGATACAGAACACACACAAAATTCGATTTCCTTGTTGACAGAACATACAGATACAGGGAAAGGACAAAAGTATGGTATTCATCCTTGTCAGCGTGTCGAGTTCTTTTTACCCTTTCTTCTTTAATTTTTTTAAAGGACATGGGTGGGGAAATGTGGGACATTGTTGAGTGTCTCTCTGCTATAATTCCATTTACATAGAGCCTTTTCATTCTGTCAAACAAGCTGCTATCTTTTTCTGAATGAGCTCCACTCCAAGTCGAGGTGATAATCTAGGGAGAGGTTCCTGAGAGGAAGACAGTATTTCTCATAAGATAAGGCCTTAAAAATTAACATACAGAAACTGTGCCCTAATCCCAAAAATTGTTCAAGACAGTGCTAAACGGAGGCTTCCAAATGGTCGATCAAGTCACTGGGATGTTCAAAGAGGATTAGCCCTCAACTACTAGAAACAAACGTTCGGCACTATTAGCACTACATTAATATTTTAATTTAGTGCATGAAAAAGTGGGCTCAGACTCATTGCCAAAAAGAAGATCTCACCATTAAAGCAAATCGTTCGGTTGATGAGTATATAGCTTAAAAAATGAACACAAAAAACTTTCTAAATGTTAAATTACACCAAGAAAAGATGACAATAGTACTAATGTGCACTAGAAAAAGGCTGTTGATGAGAATTCAATAACTAAGACCATTCTTTGAATAATCCAGGTGGCAAAGCTATGGGTTTCAACTATCAAACTTGATCCTCACTTCATTTGGGTCCATACTAACCCAAACATGACAAAGGTCCGTCAATTGTATATAGAGGGTCATCTCATGAACAAAAGAAACAGCCGCTCAGAGGTCCAAATTATCACTGTAACTTCAAACTAAATCAATATGAAGTAGCCCAACATATTGAAATATTCAATCACAACAGTTTTAGAGGCCAAATGAGCATCCATTTCATGAGTGTTGGACCAGGTACCTTCATTTATTATAGTTCTAGTTTCCATAACAACAAGAACCCTTTGAAGGAACCACGTAGAAAATGTTGTTTGCTTCTGCAATCTGGGGCTATGCATTCAACTAAATATAAGTGCTATTTATGACCAAAACGATTGGAAAATGCTCTTGCAATACTTCAATAACGAAGCAAGCTTAGAATGCTGTAAAATAAGGATGAGGAATGCAGGAGAAGCATAGTTTAAACAAATATGCAAAATTCAGCATCAGACTTCAAGGTTAAGTTGAAAGGATCACCGGCATACTAACCTCGGTTCCATCAGCAAGAACTTTGGCCAAAACGGGTATCTCATACTGGTAAGCTTTTTCCCACTCGGGATTGCTGGTAATGTCCCTGACCTGGCAAACCTCGCAGCAACAAAACTTCAACACAACATAACTATCGCCGTGAGAGACCAGAGACATTGGAATTACAAAATAGAGTAAATTAACCTGCAATTCGACGTCGTGGAGAGCATGAGGGCCAGAGAGAGAGAAGGCAACTTGAAGCTTCTCTTTGAGACCATCACACAAACAACATCCGGGCTTCGAGTATAACACAAGTTTTCTTGCCCTCGACGACGTCGAGGAGCAGGAGATCAGTTGCGTAAATGCCCACTTGCATTTGGGTGGACTTCGAGCAGATAATGACGCTATTCGTGAGAATGGCGTCAACGCCACCATCGCTGCCATTGTTACCGCCATTTCTCCCAGCTCCAGAAATATCAAAATTCCTTCCCTTTGCGGAGCCGTACAAAATGTTCAAGAACTTGTTAAATCGGTTGTATTCCAATTTCCAAGAGACTTCTCGGTCGGCTCGACCCAACTATAGTCATTGAGCCCAGTCCCCGTTTATGATTTCCTTTACATCTTTTAACTAAGGCTTCTTTTTACGAAAAATATATCTTGAAGGATAAAATAAGAGCGAAATTAATGTGATTTCATTTATTTTAATTAATATTTTAACTATTTAAGGAAAGTTTCCCTAGAAAGAGACTTTGAATTTGTTAAATAATTTTAATAAAAATTGCCATGTGATTAATTGTTATGTACAAAATAAATTTTGTATGATTCATCTCCTTCTCATTTGTCTTTAAGATGGCTATATGAAACTACTATTAACCTAAATAAGATTTGCTTGATAACCTTCCTAGA
>JANITW010000002.1:11466932-11478346 GCA_027564335.1 Erythroxylum williamsii | reverse complement strand
TGTATCAGATTTCCTTTTTGGAGTAATGTATTTAGACCGTGGAAAACTGATAGACTTGTCTATATTTCTGTTTGATGTTATGAAACGAGAAAGTTTTGGGTTTTAAAGCATAGTGAATTTTATATTACGGTTTTATTATATTGATGCCATGAGAGCACTGTAGTGACTGATTGATCGTAGCTCTCCCTTATTGCGGGATATGCGTCGGAACGACCCACGGGCATCCCGGTGCGTACCCTGCGATAAGGGGGCGCTACAGTCATTGTTCCAATTTGTTTGTTTATATTGTGTAGGGTGTTGTCATTTTTTTGGTAGGCGACTAAGGAGAGTACTACTATTCTCCTAACATTTAGCTTCATCTTTAATCTATCAATCCAATTTTTTAATTTTTTTAAAAAAGTGTGACATTTAAGGTAGTTGGTACCAACTACTTTAGAGCCTATATTGAATGCAAAACTTTGCTTATACTACTTACAACAGACTCTTTTACATCCATGGCTCACAGTTTCTATAGTGAAGTGTTCCCAAAAGACTTCTTTTTTCTTTGCTTGTTAGGCTGTGTTTTTAGTGTTTTAAATTCATTCTTCTCTTCCAAGTTTGCCACAATTGTTGAATTGTTCTCTTCCAGATTTGTGGTTGCCATCTTGTTTCAAAAAATGAAGTGCCTATTTTACAAGTAAAATGAACCCAACAAAAAATGAAGGGTAAGGGTGACGATGAACATCAAAGGATGATGGTGAGGGTGAGTTGAACAACAAAGGGCAACGATGAGGGTGGGTGAACAACAAAGGTGAGGGTGAAGGGGGACGGTAAAGGCAAAAGGGTGGAAATTTAGAGATTTTTACCTAAGTTAAGTAATAGTTAATATAATTAATTATGTTAATTAATTTAGGCTTAATTTATTAAACTTAATAATTAATTGGGCCTTACAGTATCAAGTGAAGTGACATTAGGTGGCATTATGAGATCTATAATAAAATTAAAATATTATAAATTTTTTCATGTCATTGTTAATGTAGTAGAGCACTAACAACATTATATTCCAATCACTTTTTCTACTAACGTATACATCAATTTGAATAATTATAAAATGATAGAATTGAATTTGAACATAGCGAAACATTAAGGTTTAACTTGTCATTAAAAGCAAACCTTATGGTCTTTTTTATCCTTTTTGTCTATGGTATAATAACGACTAATTGTCATTAAACGACTAATTGGTTTTTTATCCCTAATAGTATGACTACATGCTCTCATAATATACCTTATGTCATATCTCACATTTCAATTTCTTTTAATCTTATTTATTTTACCGTATCATAAATATATTCAATTTTTTTACTAAGAGTCGATGGTTGCCTTTAAATATATAATTTTTCTTAAGCAAGTTACCAATCATAATGACCTTACTCTACTTTAATTTCTCTTAAACTAAATTTAATTTGCTTTCCTTGAATTGTCTCATAAGATTGTATTAAATATAATCTTTTGGTAGCATTTTAAAGTAGCAAATCTTAAATTTAATCTTTAAGAATGGGACAAGAGTTTTAAGGAATAGGGTTCATTTAACCTCTAAGGTCTCACTCAATATAAGCTAAGATCTTATGACATACATTAATCTTTTTATAGTCGTTTTTACATACATGGTAAGAGTCATGTTCTACAGTATTAATTCTTTTCAATTTCTAGCATATGTCTTTTATAACTATAATACTATACAAATTTCAATGCATGCCTACTTAACATATAACTTAAGTTCACTTGTCTACTCTTAACTTTATCTTTTTGAACTCTCCTCTGGTAATTTAAAACAGATATGATGATCATATGATCACTTTAAACTAATTTCCTTTTGACTTATCATCTAAGCTGAAATTCACGGTTTAATTTTCTTACCTTAACTCTAAATTATCACCTTGATAATAAACTTAAAACTTGCCTATTATCCAGTCATCACAAATACTAAAGTAGATTGCCTGTGTAGAATTTCAATTTTTTATCGATCTAAAATAATCTTTGATTCATATGAAAAAATGTCGTACAAAGTATACATATTTTAGAATCAAGTATTAAATAATTCTTATTACTTAATAAACAACGCCAACTTATATATGTATTTATACATATAATACATTAAATGAAGATATATAAAGAAATGTTAATCAATTAAATTTCATTAGCTATGTAATCACTGTAACTTCACATGCCTAATATATGCATCTTAAATTTTTGGTTTTGTCATTGGGTCTGTCACCATATCTCGTGTAGATATATACTTCATGTTCAGTTCTCCTTGTATAACTGTATGTAACACCCCATTTTCATCTGACATGTGCACATGCATCCTTCGGATACACGTCTACATGCCTGACGGAAATGACATGTTAACTATCTCGCCTTCATTGTATATAACATGACATCATAAACTAAACCATCAATCACACATTTCCTAAAGCCCAAAAATGTTATCATATTATACCAAAAACCATAATTTACATTGTTTCATATAATATAATATCATCCATGTTTTACAACATTATCCTATGAGTATAAAGAACTTAGTACACATCGAATACAATAAATATGAAAGAAACAACTATGTCCTTAATCCCAGCTGACCGACCTTTAAGTCAAATCTGACTATAACAGTTGCATAAAATATGCTTCTACGAAGTCTTAGAAGCTAGGTCATCTCACTCTCGAACCTGAAAAGTAACGTTGCAATTTTGATGAGTTTTGCGAACTCAGTAGAGTAACCATCCTCGATGGTTCACTCATGTCATAAAATAAGATCAATTATAGCATGTAATCATACAGTTTAAATCCACTTGACAAGTATCAAATACTATCACAGATAAAATATTTCTCAGTTAGACAATCCAATCATATAACAACATTCACACAGTTTTGCAAATCATTCAATGAATTCAAATTTTATGCGGATGCAATATGTATGATCTCACATTCACTTTTATATTATTGTAACTGTGTGCTTTTACAGTATCTCGAATTATTAGGCTCAGTCAGTCAGTTAGTGACTCATTGATCACAATAACCTATAGGTTCGAACCACATATGGGAGCTTAAAGCTCTTTTCAGTAACAGTATCAATAGCAACATCAGTCACAACTCCTTTATATTACATGCATTGGAATGAAGTGCATGCCACAATTCAGTCATCAAATTCAATTACTTTCATTTGCATGTAATATAACAGTATATCAGTCACAATAATAGTCATAATAGCAATAGTCATCGGACTAGGTTTGACATTCAATTTTTCAATTGAGAATCAAAAAATCATTTAGGCAGTCGCATTCACATTCAAATAGCACTTCCAATGTCATTTCCATGTATCAAAACGCCTTAGATGAATATTGTTCAAAATCCAGTACACATTCAACACATTTCAATACAGTTCAGTAAAATAGCAATACATTTTAGTAAGATACAAAACAATAAGGTGATACCATCTTAGGTGACTCATAGTATGCTCCAAACAGCTATTGTCTTGAAGCCCTGACAATGTCTAAATGCTATCGCTCAATGCGCTCCTCTATACATACAATACATACACATATCACAATATTGCAAAATTATGTATTCATTAATGCACATTCATGCATATTGAATATGTACAATGCATATTCATGACAAATTCTGGGTTTCTAATCATTTATCTTATCACAATAATTATTCGGATATCCACATTCAATTGATCAACTCATATTTATTTAAAGATATACTTTCAGGTTCATTTTGCACAATTAATTTTGATAAGGAAAATGAAGGAATTTGGTAACACTTCCTTCTAACAAATTATTCTCCAATGTCTTAAGTCTCTATTGATACCAAGATCATTCAATTTGGTTCATTATTCTATGAGTTATGCTCAAAATATTACAGACTGTGAACATTTGAAATTTTGGCTAATGCATGATCATGCATTCAAATTGTACAACTTATATCTCTCAATTTCAATATCCAAAAGTTACAAACTTTATACCAATTTAAAGTTAAGAGAATAAGCTACAATTTGATGTAGACACCTTAGCATAATTCAGTCTACATCAATACAGTTTATTCAACAACAACAGGATGTGATTTCTGTCCTTGGTGTGTTACAACCTAAGCCAAAACTCAATTTTATGCCAATTTTGAAAGTCTTAGAGATAGAATTAAAATTTGACTTCTTCAAAAAAGTTGTAGAAATATGTCTCTAGTTTAATCTGAATCAAGAATAAACTCATTTAAAAATCTACAGATCAAGTTATAATCAGAATACCAAAGCAGGTTTATGAAAATTCACCACTTCATAATATTCCTGCAGACTTCCACACTTTCATCCTATCAATCACTTTCAAATCAATTCAGATAGCTCTAAATTTTTATGGAGAGAAAGAAAAATGTCTTAAAAATCTATTGGTTTAAGTTTCAAGCCGTTTGGAGGTCAGATGTAAAAGTTATAGCCATAAGACTTGAAGCTGTTCAGTAAAATACCCTAGTTCATAAACTCATAAATGCAAACCATCACCTTTTCTCTCTCTAAAATGCAGATCTTCATCTTCTTCACCGTAAACCTAGATTTTTTTTTTCACTTTTACACTTCATAACTGATACATCCATTGTATAAACCAACTTTTCTACTCTCCTTTCAGCTCAACAACACACAATAAACCAAAATCCAAAATCCAAAATCCAAAATTCAAACATAATCATCCATTACTCTCATCACCGAATCGCTTCCTCCTACAACAAGTCATGCATTCATTCATTTACAATATTAGAACATCAGCAAAAATCACTTACTTGGTTCAACAAAGTCTCCAGCAGGTGAGAGTGAATCCAATAGCATAAAAAAAATTCAACATTTGATGTTTCGGTGGGTGAACAAGAGAAGAGTTTTGGTAAAAGAGTTCTTTCAATGAAGAACAAAACATGAAAAACATAACATCAAGCTTTAACAATTTTCTTTCCAGCAACACACTTAACTAGGTGTGTCCCTTGCATGAAGACCATGTGTCAACACATAAGGCTGCCACATATCACTTTTCCATTTGTCACTTATTTTTATATTGTCCTAGTCCAAAATACTCCAAAATTTTCAGAAATTTTTAAAATTCATCAAAAATTCCAAAATAATAATATGACTCTCTAAATAAATTTTCAACACACAAAAACCACAATTCTTATTTTAATCACATTTATAAATCATTTATGCCCGAAAATGTTAATGAATGCATGTACAATTTTTTAATGTATCATAAATAATTATTCACATATGTGTGAATATATAATGAGACATGAGCAGGCGATGCACTTCTAATTTCTCACAGTACACTCAATTCACTATTTTAGAGTCTAGCCCCGAACATGAGATGCTACAATGTATCTTTCATATAATTGTATTTGGCATCTATATGATTGGTTTTTTTAATTAAAATTTAAGGTCTTTTGTATAAGCGATTGTTGCTTGATTGTCGCAGTTGATTATTACTAGATCAGTCTCACTTTAAGTGACCCCTAAACTAACCTAAAACATATAAGCCACAATATTTCTAGTATTGCTACTAAAAATGTCATAAATTCATCTTTTATTGTGGATAAAGCAACATATGATTATTTCTTACTTTTTTATGATATAGCGTCGATGTTAAGTAAGACAACAAATTTAAAGATATATTTTCTTTAATCTAAATCTCCTCACCATTCTACATCTATATATCCTTGATACGTAGGTTGTTACCTTGATAATACAATGTGCAGTCAACAATACCTTTAAGATATCTCAATATTCTTTTTACCGTTTTCTAATGTACTTGTCATGGATTTGACTGATATATGCTCACCATTCCAACAACTTAGCAAATATTTGGTTATGTATACATCATGGCATACATGAGACATCAAACTACATTAGAATGGGAAATCTTCCCTATTTGTTCTCTTTCTTATGGCGTGGTTAAGCAAAACTTCTTATTGAGACCTTTACCTTTAGCAATAATATTATATATTGGTATGCAATCTTGCGTACAAAATTGTTTTAAAATCTTTTAAATATAAGTCACTTGAGAAAGTGGCAGCAATATTTTGAATGATCTCTTAAAATCTTAATTCTAAGAATGTATGCAACTTCGCCTATATCTTTCATCTTAAATTTATAAGATAACCAAATTTAGATTTGCTTGACAAACTTACACTTATTACAAGCAATTAAAATATCATCCACATATAAAGATAAAATTGCAAATTTATCTTTGGCTCTCTTAATATATACACAATGGTCTTCATCAAGCATATGAAATCATATGAAATGACTATATTATGAAAATGTATATAATATTGCTTTGAAGATTGCTTTAAATCATAAATTGATTTTACTAATTGACACACTTTATATGCTTGGCCTATCTTAATGAAACTTACAGGTTGTTCCATATAAAATTCTTCTTCTAATTCTCCACTTAGAAAATTAGTCTTTACATCTATTTGATGTAATTCAATATCCAAATTGGCTATTGTAGCTAATATTTTATGAATTAAAACAAACCTCACATTAGGTGAAAATGTTTATCATAATCAATTCTCTCTTATTATTTATATCATTTTTCCATAAGGCATGGTTTCTATCTTTCAATACTATCATCATTATGGATAAATCAACATATGATTGTTTCTTCCTTTTTCATGATATAGCATATTGTTTCTTCCTTTTTCATGATATAGCATCAATATTAAGTAAGAAAACAAATCCAAAGATCAATTTTCTTTAATTTAAATCTTCTCATCAATCTACATCTGTATACCGTTGCATACTTAGGTTGGTGCCTTGATAATACAATGTATAGTCAACAATACTTTTAAGATATTTCAATATTCTCTTTACTACTTTCTAATCTGCTTATCATAGATTTGATTGATATATGCTCACCATTCCAACAAATTAACAAATATTTAGTTGTGTACATGTTATGGCATATATGAGACTTCAAACTACATTAGAATAGGAAATATTCTTCATTTGTTCTCTTTCTTATGGCATAGTTACGTGAAAATTTTAATGAGACCTTTACTTTTAGCAATAATATTATTTATTGGTATGCAATCTTGTGGACAAAATCGTTTTAAAATCTTTTGAATATAAGTCACTTAAGAAAGTGACAATAATATTTTTGAACGATCTCTTAAAATCTTAACTCTAAGAATGTATGCAATTTCACTTATACCTTTCATCTTAAATTTATAAGACAACCAATCTTTGACTTGTTTGACAAACTTTCACTTATTATAAGCAATTAAAATGTCATCCACATATGAAGATAAAATTGCAAATATATCTTTGGATCTCTTAATATATACACAATAGTCTTCATCAAACATACAAAATCATATGAAATGACTATATTATGAAAATGTATATAACATTGTCTTGAAGACTGCTTTAAACTATAAATTGATTTTAATAATTAACACACTTTCTATGCTTGGCCTATCTTAATGAAATTTATAGGTTGTTCTATATATATTTCTTCTAATTCTCCACTTAGAAAATTATTCTTTACACCCATTTGATGTAATTCAATATCCAAATTGGCTATTGTAGCCAATATTTTATGAATTTGAGCAAACCTCACATTAGGTGAAAATGTTTTTATTATAATCAATTCTCTCCTGTTAAGTATATCATTTTTCCATAAGGCATGGTTTGTATCTTTTGATACTACATCAACGTTTCTTTTTATTTCGAGAATCCATTTGTTCCCAATAAATTTGCACCCAATAAGGAGATAAAATAAGTCTCATACTTAATTAGAGCTTAAAGAATTAATTCTTTATTTCATTGCTTTCATCTATTCTTCTATAGTATAATTATTAAAAGCCTCATATACATTCCTTGCCTCATCATCTTCTTATAAGATAATCATATGAATTTCTCCTTCTATTTCAAAATGACATTAGGGAATCATACTATAATTACTTCACTATAATTGTGGTTTATGAGAAACAAATTCATTAACATCTTGATTACTCCTACTGGGATTATATACGATAGATAAACTTTTAGTAAGTTGTAATCTTACTTGTCCTCGAGTTAATTCTTCAAGTTTGAGATATCTCCCACTAGGATAAATTCCCTCTTCATGATTCCCATTAATGTAATCATTCTAATTAAAAGCTTCATATGAAAATAGGTCCTTTTCTATTTCACCCAACTTTGGAAAGTCATTCCCTAAGAACAAGACATCTTGTGATTCAAATTCAGTTACTCTTTGATTACTTCATTCACCTATGAACACGTATCCTATATATTGAGTATTTAGAGTATCTACTAAAGATACTTTTCTTCCCTCTTAGGCATAGTTTCTCATATTTATAAAAGAGATTATGAATGCAAGTAGCACATCCCTATATTGTTAGATGTTCCATGTTGAGTTTTCTTCTTATGAATAGTCATATAGAGTATTCGTAGCTAATTTTATGGACACGCAATTAATTACTTAAGTGGCTTTAAGTCATGCATCACCCTCATATGTGATTGGTAGATATGCTTGTGCCATTATGGACCTAACCATTTCCAGTAACATTCTATTATGTCTTTCCATAATGTCATTTTGTTGTGGGGTTTGTGGAATACTTAATTGTCTTTCGATTCCTTTTTTCATTACATAACATCTTGAGCTTATTAAAAAAAGTATTTTTATCCTCAATCAATTCCTAGTGCTTTTATTTTCTTATATAATCGATTCTCTACTAAAATCATATACTTTATGATATAACTTAATGCTTCATATTTATGAGAAATCAAATAGACATAATCATACAAATTATAGTCATCTATAAAAGTGATGAGGTACATGGCCCCACATCATGCTCTTGTATTCATTGGACCCCATATATCTTAATAAATTAGTTGCAACAGATAGGATCTAAATGG
The DNA here is from genome assembly GCA_027564335.1 of Erythroxylum williamsii. Classification (NCBI taxonomy): domain Eukaryota; kingdom Viridiplantae; phylum Streptophyta; class Magnoliopsida; order Malpighiales; family Erythroxylaceae; genus Erythroxylum; species Erythroxylum williamsii. The sequence continues at coordinate 11,469,411 of JANITW010000002.1, read as the reverse complement.
ATTTTATGTCATTTTACTAGCAAGACCATGTTCAGAAATAGGTGAATCTAACAAGCTTTGTTTAGCTAATTGACTTATTTGATTTTGACCAATATGAAATAGGATAGCATGCTATAAAATAGCATCATTATTAGAATTACTTGATGATGTAAACAAAGAATAACTTATATCACTATTTGAGTAAACAACATCTAGAACAATAAAACCATTTAACATAAAACCATGACCATCAAAATATGTCGAAGATATAAATCCATAGTATCAATGTGGAAATTTACATAAAAATTAAAGACTTATTAAAATTGACATAATGATCAAACTCTGCTGAATCTTTGGAGTGAATAATAGATCATGTATAATCAAAGATCAATCATCACACACATCTAATTTTTAGGTAACAATCCTTTGTACATCAACCCTTGAGTTGTCTCCTATATAAATCCACTATGTTGCATATGAGATTTTTCATAATTCCGTGAAGGCATCTCAATCATTCGCTACATGGTTGGTTGCTTTCGAATCTGCAATCAACAGAGGATGTAATTCAGTTAGAAAAATATAATAAAAGAAATTAATATAAACTGTTTGTAAAGTAAGATTATACCTTTTGATATTGATATAATCACGAGCAAAGTGACATTTATTGCCACAATTAGGCACTTAACTCTTTTCTTATTCTACTTATTAAAAGGATATTTTCCTTTTCCATATTGGTTTCACTTAGCCTTTGTTCAATCATGAGTACAATGGGTAGATTTCTTACCCTTTTTTTTTTTGGATCCACCATAATGCTTACGCTTCTAGTTCACAGTACCATATGAACTAAAACCAGCTAAATATACATCGGAGGACATCTTAGAGACTTCAAGATGTTCTTCTTCTAGTATAAGATGCCTCGTCATATCTTTCTTTGTCTTGATACTCTTATTATGAGTTTGATGAATCTTCATATGCTCCCAACTATAAAGTAATAAATGGATCACAACTTGTACTTGTTGTTCATCTAAAAGTTGATGATCAACATCATATAACTCACTTATTATATTTTTCATATGCCTTAAATGCTTTTGCATTGTGTGATATGAATGTTTCTTATATATGTCAAACTTAATAGTGAGTAACCTCACTAAAGTGCCTCCAAAAGGCACAACTAAAGTAGACGATATATATTTAGCAGTTTCTTATATGTGAAATTCATGCATGATATCATTAATTTTTGTTCCTTAGTAATGTAATACAGGCCAACAAGTTCTATTTCTTACATATTTCATAAGAATAATGATCCCTTTTCTGTTGGATTATATTGTCTTTCTAAAAAACATCTATGGTTATTTTTAATCGTTTAAGAGCCTCTTATTTTTTTAGTACATATTGGATTTTCATGTTCCAAATCTTATAATTGTCACCATTTAATTTATCGCCCTTGTTGAGTTCAACAACAATATTCTTGGATGGAGTAGCCATAATGGAAACATAGTTTCAGTATAAAGAAATAGTATAAATGTACTTATTGTCATATCATACATAAATATATTGAACAACCCACTTTATTTGTTTATGAAATTAAAATAGTACATGTCTTCTAATCATCATTCATATGATAATCAAAAACCAATTATCATACTTAAGAAGATTTTTTAAAACATAAACATTCATATAACATATATTTTGATAAAATTGAATAATATCAAATTTGACATACATGGAATAAAGTAAATGAATTCATGTAATAAAGTCCTAAAAGCTTCATATGTTATTGTTTTTAATAATTTTAATAGGAGGGCTAGTTGGATATAAAGCTCAAATCAATTCTTTTCTTTAAACTTCTCTAATAAAGTTTATCACTAACCATTTATATGATTTCAAAGTAGGTCATTCTAAGTTCCAAAACATGCTTAACAAGTGACTTTTTGGTCGTGGGAGACTTAGGAGTATAGTCGTGTCCTTCACTTCAACTTATATGAAAGTTAAACAACCTTTGAAATATAGCTTTTGTGTTAAGTTATTAACAATAATAACATGTACTAAATCTTGTCCAAGAAGATATCACATCTTAATTAATTGCACTAACATAATAATGACTTGTATCTGTATCGTAGTTTGCAGATTCTGGATGAGCTCTTCATAATCGATATTTCCCTGAAAACACATTTTTAGGAATTAGAAGTCACTCACAAAATCGAAAAATAAAAAAAAAGAATAAATGAGCTCATGTTTGTAATGAAACTATAATTTATTTTAATTTAATCAAAATCATAATTTCAATGCAATATAAACAAATCATAAATTTTGGCTAGAAACATGTTTGTAATTATTATGGAACCAATCTGGTTCTGCCGAATTTTGACAGAACGGAACGTTGCCGTTGTGCTCCATGTGATTGGTTGTCTTCTGTGATGAACTCGGTGTGAAGATACCTGCAAAACAAGGAAGGCTTGACGGGGGTTGTGTCCCGATTAGCCCCTCCGACGCTCAAGTC
>JANITW010000002.1:11390571-11404318 GCA_027564335.1 Erythroxylum williamsii | reverse complement strand
CATAATAATCAACCAACCATTACCTTTCATTCCATTCCCATTGATTTGTTCCCATACCCCTTAACCAAGCATCCCCTAAATAGAAAAGGTCACTGTAAATGATAGATCAAATAATGCAGTTTATAAGTACTCTCTACGTATATTCTTATAAGCGTTTATTAAAAAAAATAAAGAAATTCAACCAAGTTTAAACGTAAAAATTTTAGATTCAATTTATTTTAATATTTTTTTAACTTATTAATTAATAAGTCGATTTTTATAAATTAATAAATTTTTATGAATTAATTAATTTTTATTTACTAATTTATTTTTTAATTAAACTTTAAAATTTTCAGCCAACCTTTTAAACATTAAACTATTTAACTTACTAATTTAATTTTTAGTCCAATTTTTAAAATATTGCTTATATCTATAACCACAAACGATAATTGTTTACTTAAATGTAGTATTTGGGATGAGTCAAAGGAAATAAATGATGAATGAATTTGGGGTCTAAATTTAATTGAAAATATTATTTAGTTAAAAGTTCAATACTTTAATATTTTATTTTATTAGAAAATGACATATTACATCTTCAATATATATTTCATTAAATTGTCTCTAAATTATTTAATTTGTTCTAATATCTTTTTAATTGGGCCGGCCAAGTGGCAAAGTCTTGGGCCAGGCTTAGACATATTATGATCTGAAAAGCCACTAAACAAGCAGATCCAAAATCCGGACACCCGTATCAACAACCCGAACTTGGTTTGATTCTTAGCTTGAGCGTTTTATCTATTTTTCACATCTCCACCATCGGCCGCCACTAGTCTCGGCTGTTGCCATTTGCTTTGCTCTCTGATTCATCGCCGGGGCTTTAAAGTTAGAAACCAGGATATGGGTTTTACCAAGGACCAGTTACTTGCTCGCTTGAAGGTTCTTTGTTTTCTCTTTGACCTTTTCTTATCGTCTGTATAAAGTACCAATTGACTCTATCGCTTTGTATTCTTAACGTCTTTTATTAGTGTGATATGAGATATACTGGCTTATATTTTCTATTGTTTGTAGTTGATAGTATGATCATTTCTGCTGTCCTGAAGCTGTTAATGCTACGAACAGTGAACTTTTTTTTGCAATTTTTTGGTTAGTTCGAGCGTTGTTTTTGGTTTCTACTCATATTCTACGATGTTCCTGTCGTAGCGTGAAGTGTAGTTTTCTTTTTCATTTTTTTTTCCAATGGATTAGGTCAGGATTGAGTTAGCCTTTACAAATTTTTTCCCTGTTTTGCTTTCGCTAATTTAGATTTTTGTGAAAAATGGAGATGTGATATGGTGTTTATTCTAAATTGAGTGCGCTTGGTTGGGAAATGATAATAGGATTTATAATGAATATAGCGAAGAATGAAAATGGATATGACTTCCATTGTTCACTGTATCGGGGTATGCAGTATTGCCCCAAAAGGCAATATAGAAATACTGTTCATCTAATTATAATATATTTCCAAGGATCCTTTTTGATTCTTGACCCTTTTCTTTCTTCCCATAATAACTAACCAAGCACCCCCTAGAAATGGGTGGATTTAATTTTTCTAAGTTCTTCTCCTGGTTAATCTGGTCCAGAGGAAACAAACTATTAACACCAGTGTCCTTCTTGCTATTATTTGCTTGAGTGAGTGCTGTAAATCTGGCGATTCATTGCTGCATTTTCTTTTCATGTAGTCAATGTTTGTTAATAATAAATAGCTAGATATTGTTTCCAAAAAATTGCTCATTACTTGTGCCACTTTTTAATAAGAGCAACATTTCTGTGTAAAATGTTTAGACTTCGACTTAGAAGTTTTTCAATCATTTTTTAAAAAATGACAGGTGGCTGAATTGGTTAGTGTTGTGTTTCTAACTTTTTATATTTTTGGTTGTTGTATACCATTAGAGGAGCTGATTTAGCGTTTTTTTTTCAATGATATGAACTAATACAGATTTTTATATTCTTTTCAGGAGCTTCAAATTAATTTTTCCCAGTACGAACATCCTGTCGTTTTGACAGTTGAAGCTCAGGTTAAGTTGTAATAGAACTTGTCTATGGCTTAATTTTTAAACATCTGATTCATCTCTGTCCTAGAATAAATATTAAATATTTGTGTGTTGATGCAAGACCTTTTCGTTTCCCTTCAGGCTAAATATGTTGGGGATAAAGGAGCTGGACTAAGTAAAAATTTATTCTTGAAGGTGAGATCTGGAGCTTTCTGTGATTTTAACTGCCAATTCCAGAAATATATTATCTTTTGGTTTTATAAAGCTCAATAATTTTACGTGGTTAGATATGCAGGACAAGAAAAATAGGTTTTATATTGTTTCTGCTCTTGCGGATACGAAAGTAGATATGAAAGGTGAAGGTTCATCAATCCTTTACCTTTTTCTTGTATATGGAACTTCAAAACATAGTATTACTGGCCTGCTCTTGAATATTTATTTTCTTTTATTTGTTTGGGATGATGATACTGGTTACTTATGCCTTAAAGCTGATAGTTTTATCTCAGAGGCTTGGTTTGGGGAAAGGAGGTATAAGAATGGCTCCTGAAGATGCTTTAGGAGAGATACTTCAGGTATATTCTTTCAGCTTCCTAATCTCTCCCACTGATGTATCAATTGATTGCTTTGTTTCTTAACCTTTACATTATCGTTTATTGCAAATTTTAACAGTTAGATCTCGTGGTTGACTTACCCTTGAGCAGCAAACTCCATTTTTAAGCAAGAATTGCAACGCTGTCGGTCAAATTCTTTCATCATCTTTTATGCTTGGTTTGGGTATTGGCATTTTTCTACTAGAAAAGTGACCCCTTTATATACTTGCCGTAAAGTTTGATCAATGCTGACATATTCAAAAAGGATCAGTTGAATGTTGATTGAATTGTTGGAAATCAGTCAACATTTTTTAGGGATCTAAATATCTGTTAATTGGTCTCTTAGCCTTTACTTCTAGCAGCCTACAAAGTTGAACAAAAGTTTGGTACCAATAACAAAAATTTTGGTGATCTCTCGATATTCAATCTTAGGAAGAAAGTTACTAGGCCTCATGGTCAAGCCCAATGGCATAGCAATGGAAGTAGCATCATGTAAGGTATAAACTGAATTTAAACTGTTAATGGGTATTTGGATAGGCTATCACAACAAACTCCCCACAATTGTTTTGAGAAAAAAAACTCCCCACATTTAATAGATGAAAACTATACTATGTTTTAGCTTATTTTTATGAGCTTATGAAGTACCTTTCCGCTATATCAGTTAGATGAAGTATGCAGACTTGATAGTTATTCACTGTCCAATAACTCCATCCTTTTACTTTACAAGGTTACTCTGGGTTGTGTTACTCCATTTGCACTCATCAATGAGTCAGCAAGGTAAGTGCTAGACCGCATTTATTAAACTTGTTGATTTTAGCTGTTTTTTATTTTAAAATTTCCATTATTCCGGTACATATCCTATATTTTATGTGTATTAAAATAAACGTATGGTGATTATTGTTGATACTGATACTGAACATTGTACTGCTCATCTGTTGACTGTTCAATGGATGATGCAATCTGTGCGTATTTAGAGAATAAAGTCTCCTATTATAGATCAATCTCGATTTCCTTCAAACAAATCATAAGACAAACTTTAGCAGGTCCCTCCACTCATCCCTTAGCTGCTCTCTGGTTCCAAGGATCCAGCCATGCGGAGCTGGATTTGAAAAGAGAAACATTGACAATTTTTTTACTTCTAATTCTAGTCATTTACCAAATGGTGTAAAAATATTTATTAGTAATTTGAAAGCTATTTCTGGTTTCTAGAGTTTTGTGGGACTTTGTTTTCTGACTCGTCAAGACTTGACTGTATTTTCTTAGTAACGTCCCATCATAACTACTGCAACATTTTCAGTCAAAAGTCCCAGTGTATCTCAATTAGTGCACTTTCGTTTTTGGGACTTATCTCTTGTTGTTACTTAATACAAATGAATCAAGCTTGGCATCATACACGTTTATGAATGTTTTGCTGATGATTGATTATCCTCATTGTACAATTCAATGTTGAATTGTTTAAAGGCTTGCTCTACTAAGGCGTAAATCTCTATGCAAATATACTGTATAAATTAATTTCCATATTTCTATCATGAAGACATGTCTCGCTGTTGCTGGATAAAGGATTTAGAAATCAAGAGAAGTGCATCTTCCACCCTCTGTCAAATGATACATCCATTTGTAAGTCCCAAGGCTCTTCTTTGCTTGCTGCGTTTTTCACCCTTAGTTTTGCATGAATTGCTTTCTTTTGTTAAATTTAGCTTCAAATTTTTAGTACTTATACGGTTGCTTATGCATGTAATATTGCCCTTTGTTCAAATTAACGTCCATACTATCCCATACGGAAGCCTGCTTATTTTATATATATCCTTTGGCATTCAGCTCTTACTGTTGATGATCTTGACAAATTTCTCAAATCGGTTGGAAGAGATTCTTCATATGTAGATTTGGAGGTATTGAAAGTTAATTTCTTTCTTGTATTTCTTGATTAGTTTGCAATTGGATGTCTAATCATTAAGTTCCTTGCAGGCTAACCCACCAGTAGGGAAGGATAGTCCTCCCGATCTAGCTGCTCTTGTCCCATCTGATTCTGTTAACATTTCCGGTACTGCAGATAATGCAACTCCAATGCAAAGTCTTGAAGTGAAGTCTATTCCTGCAGATAAGAAGTCCACAACTGTCTCAGGTAATTCCTTGTACCGTGGATCGTTTGTAATTTGTGAGATTGGGGGGTACGTGGCAATTCTTTGTTTTTTTTGGGGATCCTTAACTTCAGACCCTTATGATGCCATGGAGTTGATATTTTGTAAGGTACTCTGCACAAATAACTTCCACTTGATCCACCGTCTTCTATTGTCAATAAAGTTTATGCATCTGCATAAGTCTTTTATTTAGTTTGCAGGATTTTATTTTATTTTTTGACATACTGGTACCACTTTCAACGATGCAGTAAACTCTACTAAACCATCAGGTAATGCACAAGATCCCAAAAACAAGTCAGGTGATGTTCATAAGCCAAGTGCTGTGTCAGATGTTGAACTATTTGTGGACGAGATCCTAAAGAAAACGTCCGATTTGGTGCTTTCAGAGGTAAACATCACATACTACTACTTTCCAATATCTACCTCAGCCGTCTTTTCTGTTTAGCATTTTGGATTTTGTTGATGCAGATTAATGAGGATACCATCAGGCAACATGGAGTAAATCTTGGAACTATTCTCGCTGATGATTTCAGAAAGCGTCTAAATTCAGATTTAAAAAGTCTTGCAGTGAGTGATCATTGTTTCGTTTTGAAGTAACCGTCATTCATAGAGGTTATGGTTGCCTAGTTTATACGTATGCTTATACCTATGTTTATGGGGATTCTGCTGCAGACAATGTTCAAGAATACAGCATATACTCAAGGGTTTCATGCTGGTACGAACTGTAAACCCAAGCGGCTATGAACTTAGCCATGGGGACGTGATTGTCCAAGCGAAAGAGACGGAACTTTTATGAATTGTTTGAATACTCTTTCCATTTACTACTCTGATGATGCTATTGAAGTTTTCGTTTAAGCAATGGTGATAAACTGCAGAATGTGTTACTGTTTACGATTTGTGTCAAACACCTACTGCCACCAGATTGACGATTACAAGCATTTCCTCAAGTATGTTTTATTATATTTCGTCAACTATAGCATTTCCTAATGTGGAGTTTGACTATCAGTTATGTGATTGTGTTTACATGGTTTTATGCACGGATGAAACAAAAATAGATTCTACTGTGTAAGGTTGAAGTAAATTGTGCTTTCAACATATAAGAAGGTAAATGTTTCCATATGAAAGTAGTAGAGCACATATTAGCAAAATAAGAGCAGAAGGATGCCCTTTAAGAATGCAAAGAAAATCAGCTTTAGTACCAGTTTTATTAGATGTCCTTCCCAAAAGGGTTACTTAACGGTTAGTTTATGCACTTACATATAATCACACAAAGTCGGCTTTAAAAAATTAAACAGCTTTAGTAATACCATTCGTTCTTAGGTGCTAAAGAACACTGCAAGAACTCCACCTTGAACGAACTGCCCCAAAACATAAAAACTTCGATTCAGCACAAGCTATCAACCATTCCAAGCAGAAACAAAAACAACATAGACTCATCCATCAGGTACACAAAAGAATGTTAATATAAGCTTGCTTTCATGTTCTCTTAAGGAATTCAATTGACCAACAAGATAAGCAAAGAAATTGAATCCTTCTAAATTGAGAATACGAAATCTTTTATTTCACAAATGGTTTGTGGGTTTTGGAGACATTATGACGAAGTGTTTTGAATTATTATTATAAATGAGGCATTTGGAAATTAGTTTTAAGTCCATAGTTCCAATTTACTGCACAGCTAAATATAAGCTTGAGAATTAAAATCTAACCTCCATGAGAAGCAGGACTAATTCTCCTATAATTCCTTGCTCCAAATGGCCACAAAGTTGCAAGTTGTCTTCTAAACCTCAAGCACCTTCCATTCCTTAGTATATCTTCCTCATTCTCATCGTCAATTCCGGAACTAACTGGCAGTCCTTGTCTACAAACTGGACAAGAATTGTGTAACCTTAACCACGGCAAGATACAGTCACTATGGTATATATGTTTGCATGGTAACTCTCTGGCCTCTCCTCCAATTTTAAACTCTTCCTTGCAAACTGGACAACTTGAGTCGTTTACCAAATGACTGTCTTCGATTTTTACCATCGGTAATGCGTTGATGGTCTCGTCTGGTGCCGGCGGCGGTCCTTGTCGGTCATTTTCTGTTAGTTGCTCAATCAATTCATTTAGTTGTGAACCCAAGAAATAGTTTCTGGGATCAACACCAGGAGGAATTGGGTTTCGAGGCGGTAAAAGCGGACCCCGATGATCCGGTCGTCTTAGTAGAATAAATGTTGTAGGACTGGATTCAATTCCAGGTTCATGTTGCTCATTTTCTCTACCAAACCTCTGATACCAACGGCGACGGCGACGGTGTTCAGCATTGGGGTCATAGTACCACTGATCTCGTTCGCGGAATCGGGATCTACCACGCATTCCCGGCTGGTTGTCGAGACCATAATCGACCTAAACATAAATAGATATACATCAAAGTCACTGAAATTGTAATTAAATATATTTAAGGTAATTGTTTGTTTGTTTATTAAGAAATTTACCCTTCTAATCGGTGGGTCGAGCATGAGCGAGAGTGCTTCGAGTAAGCGAGCTTCTGGCGAAGGATCGAAAGCCGTGAAATCAACGACCAATCTCGGTCTGTTTATTTCAATTTCGCAAAGGAATTCACCGGAACATCGAGGACAGATGATCTCGGATGGTTCTGAGGTGGCCAGTCTGACAGTACGGTGGCATTGGTAGCACCAGTAGAGATGGAAAGTTCTTGGGGTGACGGCATCGTCGCGTCTCGTTCTTGGCGGGCTCAAAGACATGTTTAACTTCAGATGTTTTTGTGATGAACGAGAAATAAACAGCAAGTTATATGGAAATGATGAAAAGGGTAGAAAGAAAGAAAAGAATGGCTTTTGGGGGTTGAACAAAGCAAAACCTTTATTCGTGTGAGGATTTCAGGGGGATTGAAGTCTCATGACTAACCTGCACATACTGTTTCTTCCCTGGAAAGTAAAGGATCGAGTGTAGAAAGGGTGGATTTTGGAATTGGAATTGGAATCAGAAGTTATGGAACAGTACTAAGTATGAAACTTCAATTTTTTGAAACTTCTAACGGCTATCCTTGCCGGGAAGCCCTTTTGTTTTGGACTCATCACATCACAAAAGCCTATAATTCAAACCATGGAATGAGTCAAGAATGGGCTAGAGATTTGAAGCCCAACTATGAAAACATAGTTTTATGATCCATGTCATTATTGTTTCTAAGAAAGCTAAGATCCAGGTAATTGTCTGTTTCGAAGAAGGTAGATTATGTCGTGACGGGCCAAATCGGTGCGATCGATCAAATACATACACTTACTTGGTGAACATGATTTCTTTCCTCTTATTGGATAGGGACAAGATTCTCTGTCTAATATTATGATGTCTTATTCTGTTCCATAAATTTCAGTCATTCATTTATACGACTTCCGCGTTTATTTATGTAAGACCCACGCAGGATCTACATAAATGAATGACTGAAATTTATGGGATAGAATAAGATACTATAAAATTGGATAGAAAATTTGAACTCTATTGGATGACCAATATATGAAATCCCAGGAAAGAAAAGCTTTTTGTCACATGTTAGGTGACCGATGTCTCCTCTCTTGCCGTCTCTTATGATTTAAATAGTTGAAAATTATAAATTTAATTAAGCATCTCGCTGGAAGTCGAAGAGGGTGAATAAAATTGAGAGAAAGGGAAAAAGTAAAATGGGAGGCCTAAGTTCATCATCATATCATAAACATGCGCGTCATGATAATTCACTTGTCTATATTAATTATCTAGAATTCAGCAACATCATATGTTTGTAAAGCTTAACTTAGTGGATGAAAAGACTACATGATAATTACCCGCCAAATCATAGAAAGAACGTGACCTCATTATTTAACTTTTTAGCTCTGGTTTCCTAATTGTTACGTAATACGTATTCGACAATGTTAATAACGACTTGTATTTCATGACATCTATTATGTCTTTATTTTTTATTAGTATTTAATGATTTATTAAGTAATTTACTTTGAAAAAATAACACAACACTCATTATAAAAACAAAATTGTAGAATATTCTATCAAGGATTCAACTTTAGAAGGGTCAGCAGGGTTCGACATTTACGACCCATCAACACTAACCAACCTCTCTTTATTTATTGCCTCTTTGGAACCAAGTCAACAAAGTGAACAGGGTTAGGTGACTTAACTCACTCAATCCACAGTTGTATTTCCTCATAAAGAAATCAAGCAATCAGCTTTAAATTGTAGAGGGAAAGAGAGAAGAGATGAAGTGAACGTTGAATTACATATCGTCGTAATCACTTTAGACTCTTCACATCTCATGATAACATTTGAACTTGAAAAGCTGACAAAGTATGACATTGTGAGATAGCCCGCTAAGAACGTTCAACGTTATTAGTCGGACAGACTTTAGTCTGAAGCCAACTCTGATTGGGACATGACATCAAAGTCCACCCCCATCACCCTGCCTCCGACGTCGTGGGTAAAAGTCTAAATATAATACCTTGCATTTGAGGAGATAAAATTTTCTGTTCAATATTATCATGTCTTATGTTGTTTCATGAGATCTCAGTTATTTATTTTGCAAGATTCACGCGAGACTTATACGAGACTCACGTAAATAAATGGCTGAAATTTATTGGACACAATAAGACACAATAATATTAAACAAAAAATTTAGACTCATATTTAAGCATGTTAGTAAAGTTGTAGCCTAGCTCTGTCACTCGTCCTTCAGGTCAAATGCATTAAAGAATCAAGGATTTCATTTTCGTTTGGTCGGCTCTCCGGAGATGGCAAATTAGGGCTCAACACCAAGTTAAAAGATAAACTTTGGGTTAATTAGACTTAAATTCGTATTTTAAACCTAATTATTATAATAAATTAATTATATTTAAATTATATCAATCCAAAGTTAATTAATTAAATGAATTTTAATTCAATTTAATTTGAACGAATTTAAATTTTTAAATGTAATCAAATTTAAATTCAGAATCAAAATTTATTTTTAAAAAAACTTAAATTCACGTTGACATAAATTCATTAACCAGATAATAACTTCCCATTAATTAGCTAGGTATAAGTTTGGGAAATTCTTCTCGATGTCCAATGTTCCCTCGTTCATTAAGCAACCACAGTAATTAGTCAGACGGTAGCCAACTAATTCCATGACACGTCCATATAGTTGGTTAGGTGCCCGAAAGGTATTCACTCCTATATGCCAAAGTTACTCATTTTGTGCAAGTCCAGTTAACCCTACATTCAAAACTTTAAGAAAGGTAGGTCATGAAAATGGTAACTTGATACTGATACTGATTCTGGGAGCTGGCTTTTGCTAAATGTGTGACCAAACTTCCAGCTGCTTACTTCAATAATGAGGAAAAGGAATACTAATACCAAGTACATATTTTAAAATGCTTGATTGGAATAGAAGCAAAGGCTCGTGTGCCAGAAATCTGGATATGGTTGCATGAGATATTCTTATATTCATTTCTTTTTCTGCAATAATGGCGTGACCATAGGGCCTGAATTATGTTGCAAACAGGAATGAAATAGATAGTCTTTGCCTTATGTGCAATTTATCATCATGAATTGGCATAACATAATTTGGATGAACTTGACTCGGGACCTCTGTAACTACAATTTTAAGTTTTTAACTTTGCAGATTGCACATTTAACATTTTTCAAGTTAATAGGAAAATCTTGAAAGCTAAGAACAGTGAAAATGGTTTTGAGAAAAATAAAACAACCAAGTATCTTGAAAAATTTACAGAGAAATTTAAAATATTGAAGGTTTTGAAAATGTTTTAGAGAATATTATTATAAGATTGAAGATTTTCTTTTTTCTTCTTTGTGAAAGAACTAAAATGGAATATATTAATATCACATCATTCAAGATTTTTCTATGCGTCAATGTGTTGGGAAAAATTACGAATTAAATTTCACAGGTAAAATAAGTAAGAAAATAATGAGCAGAAATTTCATGTGATTCATCTTCTAATTTAGACTATGTTCACAAGCTAAATTTTGAATAAAAATTCTATTAATAAAAATAGCAAATACAAAGAGTGAAAAATGATAAAAAAAATAGTGGCACTCAAAATGTTTTCCAAATTAAATGATGCAAAAATAGTAAAACTTACACACAAGGTGTTTCTTAAATTTACAATCGTTAGGATAATATCTTCACTATATTGTCACTCACCGTTTTAGAAAAACGTTTCCTAAAATACCTCAAAATTACTCTCTTATACAAAACTTTAAACACACAAGTCTCTCTAACTCATCATATATACATGTATCAAAACACACATACACACATAAAGACCCTCCACCGCCTTTGCCACAGCTTGCAACATGCAAGTTGTGGCTGTTCACCACCATAGCTTGCATGCAACTTGTGGACGACTTGCATGCACGTTGTTCACAGTTGCATGCAAGTTGTTCACAGCAATTTGCCTCCTTTTTTACGTTTTTAAAATACCTAATTCTAAAATGGCGGTACCATATATGTCAGTATCACGTTACAATTCTCCCCTTATCAACTACATGATATTTACTATCATTCCTGCAGACGATTAAAATAACTCAAACTTTCCCCTGAGTAAAACTTTTGTCATCTTATCTGATTCATTCTTATCCGAATGAATCTATTTAAGTTATAATAACTTCTTCTCTAACATCTCTCTGATCTAGTGATATCTCACATCAATATGCTTTGATTTTGAATAAAATGAGGAATTTTTTCAAAGTTAATTGTGTTCTGACTGTCTCGAAACAGCTGATATCTATCCTTATTGACAAATTGAAGGAGGTTAATTATTTCGTAAACTTTTCGTAAATTTCTTTGACACCAACAAAATAAAAAAAACGCAAAATCGAAATAATGAAAATACCAGAAATTTGATAACGTAGCTCGGCACACCTTGTCTATGTCTGCAGGGCCCTCACCCTTCTTAATAACTTTCACTAAAGTACAATAGATTTACCCAAGGCTTTACTGAGCCGATACCACTAAACCCTTGACACTATCCCACAACCTAACTACCCGTAAAAGATTATCACTCCTGATAACATGACCAACTCGTGTTAACCTCGTCAGAGGATTTGTCTAACTATTTTCACTCAAAAACAATAATAAATAAAAATAGAGAAAGACAACTTCCCAGATTATTAAGCTCTTGCGAAATAGATATGACATCATTCAACTATATAGACCAAGTTGCCGCACACACACAACACCCATTCTGCAGCAATTATATTGATATGTGCAGCAAGCAGTAAACTCCTTCAATGACACATAACATCAACATCTTGTCTTGTCTTGTCATACGTGGATTGCTTTTCATATATTCACAGTGAAACAAAGTGCAGCCCCCAACAATTCATACGCAGCCAGTGAAAAACTAAAAACCATATTTCATACGTGACCCACGCAATACCCCTATACACAACCAACCACACTTTTGTAAACACTCACTACCAGATTTTTCAACTTGCGTGTTCACCTAGACTCCTTCCACAATCAATAGATATGCATCTATATGGATAATTTTCAAAGATTCCACTGTAAATAGGATGTATATTTTAGATAGACTTCACCTTTTGAATTACTGCAGTATATGCAATCGTCAATCCATATAATAATTCCAATTATCTTATATGTTCAATTTAAAATGTCAAAACTAAATAAGGAATATATAAAATATATCCTAATAATTTCCCCCTTTTTGGCATTGTTTGTCACAAATATGAAACTTCCCCCAATCAACATAATTGGACATATAGCCATCAAATACACAAATCATATGACAAATACTCTCCCTTAATCCGAAGTCAAGCTCCAAAGAATATCAAGTTTATCCAATCATCCAAATTTCTCCTCCTTGGGACAAAAAGATGCCAAAAAGTACAACAAATAGTCAAATATATACCTTGAAATCTCCCACTGAATGAAATATTCACCATAAACAATCTGATGTCTTCTCCTCGAGACAAAACAGCATCAAAATGCATAATCATAATAATCAATCACAGATGCAGCGGAAGAATTATAAACACGTCAATATGACAATTTACCACCATTTAAAAAATTGAGAGATATGCCCGAAAGAGAGAAAGATACCTGAGAGATATCCATACTGATGCAAGAGCTTAAGAGTCTTTGGTAGAGCCAAAAAGAAGTCACAATGCAAACTACTAAAAAGGATGAGATGATAATAGCAGCATAAAACTAAAGAAAAAAAATCTTTTTTTCTTTTCTTTTCTTTTCCGTTTCTTTTTTTTTGTTTTTAACAACACAAAAAAATACTTCAAAAATGTAAAGCACATTGTCCCTGTGCCTCTCAAAGAATCTCAAACCTGGTGTTTTTCTTTGGTTTGAACGAAGATGTATAATATAAATAGCCTGCAAGTTCTTGATAATCAACTATTTTTCTTTCTCTTGTTTTTCTTCTTTTGCTTACATCTCCGATAACATTTTCTGCTGGATGATTTTTTTGAATTCGAGATGAAAAATCTTGGTTCAAATCAGCTTTCATTGTTTTAGTTGGTTCATCGTCCGAAGTAACTGAAAGTTCTTCAATTTTTGCAATTACTTCCTCAGTAGTAACTAACTGTAAACTACTTTTTGCAGCTGCTTCATCTACAGTAACTAGCTGTAAGTCATTTTTTGCAGTTACTTCATCTGCAGTAACAAACTGCAAATCTGGGCATTTTCTTATGTTTCCTTCACTATGTTTTTGTACTTATACTTGATCCTTTCTAGTCCAAGCTTGCTTCAATACCATGGGATGTTGCTGAAAATTTAATGAAGAGTGTCTAGATTTTCAGTTTTGTCCCCTTTGAAACATCATTTGTAGTAACTGATAACATCTTGACCTTATATGTTCATTGACTCCACAAAAATGACATGTGGGTATAAATCTTCAATTCTTTCTTGATGTTTCTTTTTCTCGGACAGATTTAGATATGTCATCTTTCTTCTCATTCACTTTAGGGCACTCACTCTTATAACCAATGCCTTGAAGAG
>JANITW010000002.1:11360296-11372489 GCA_027564335.1 Erythroxylum williamsii | reverse complement strand
AAATAATTAAAATTTCAACTAATTTTATATCTTTTATCTGAAAATTTACTAGCTCCAATCTTAATTTGTATAATTACAAGCAAAAGTATGATTTTTTTCTCCCTTTTTGCTTTCATAATAGCCACCATTGTTTCACTCTCCAAGCTAACCTAATATAGTAATATGACATTTGCTTTTTAGTATTCCTTCTTATCCAAAATAAGTGTAGTTTTAGAAGGATTTTATTTATTCAAAATAAGTGTCGTTCAAGATTTTTTATGCATGTTTATAATTTTATTTCCAAAATTATCCTTTAATTTTTCTAACATCTTAATTATACAGATTACATTTTCAAGACAATTCAACATATAATTCATAAGGATATATCAAACATTTCACTAACTTTCTTAATAAGTGTGCATCTTTTAAAAATGATGTTTATTTTAGATAGAAGGAAGTATTTTATTGACTTTAATAAGCATGTAATAGGAGAGCTGTCCAAGGAAGCTTTTGACTACATCATGAATACTAACTACCGCTTGCTGGTCAGAAGTTGAATCAACCAAATTAAGGCAAACCAAGTTTAGTCTATAAATTAGTTACATGGGGGAATGTATTCTATTCTAGTAATCGAAGGGACATGCTCCCGAGACATTCAGTACACAAAGAGGAATAATCTCTCTCTCTTTTTCCTATTAGGCGCGCCTTGATTCAGAATTTGGTCATGGCTGACGCAACCCTAATTGTTGATTAAGGATTATATTAAATCAAAACATCTGCAATTAGTCAATAAAGATTAAGGACCGACGAAAAAAAAAGTCTTCATATTACCTCGGAAATCGATGTACGAGTCTCCTTTTGTTTGGATATGTTTGGTAAGATATTGTAATTAAGTTATGTCTGAAAAAAGCCTCGTATTTATTTAAGTTTTATTTAAGATATCTTGCTCACGTAAGTTATTTGCAAGGGATCTAGTCCAAAGATGGTAGCTCAGCTACAAAATGGTTATCAAACAAAAGAAGTAAAATGTAGAATATTGAATTATTATCCCTTTGTTAATCTTAGCAATTGCATGTGGATGGGAGATTATAAACGAATTTATAAATTTAACCCTAGCAATCGAGTAAAGAAAGCTTGAAAAGATGAAAGAATCTGAAGAAAATATTTTAAATCTCAAAAGAAATTCTTATCAAGTTCTATGATATGCATAAAAAGAAAATCCAGGGGAACAGAGATTGTGGATCCACAGCATGCATGTAAAGCTGATGTGTTTTAGGCCAAGACAAAGGAACCCCACCACCACCTCATCATGTGCTTGTAGACTACTACAATATAATATCGAAACTTAGCATTATCCTTTATGAAATGAGGAAGGCACATGGCTCTAGCATTTGTTTACTCAGGAAATTTGCAACTGTCCTAACCTCTCCTGATGCAAGTTGAGGAGCAGTGACTTTGTCATTTAATGTCTGACACCATAAACTGGCCCTTACCATTTTCAACCTTTAGGTGTTTTTGTGTTTTTACTCATCTGTTTTTGGTTATGGTACATGGTAGCTGGTGCTACTACAAAGCCAACTAACCTTTTTCTTTGTTTTGGTTGCATAGAGAAATGTTTTCACGACTTTCATCATGTTGCTTGATCTGAGATCACTGTGGCATGGGCTAGGAATGAGAGAAGTGCTCTATTCTTGCAAAAATGTCAGAGAACTCATAATCTTCTCATATCAGATGGGCAAAGACTGACAGAAAACCAGTCTTTTAATATTGCGTACTCATAAGCCGGGAGAAGAAATATACATCATTTATTTCTGTCCGCATAGGATTGTCAGTTTTTGCTGATAGCGTCTGTTGTCTAGATAGTCGTGTCGGTCAAACCAAGGCGGTGGTTTTACTTTACAGGTTTATCACCTTCAATTCAGCCGCAGTAAGTACAGAAACAGAGAGAAGTAGCATAAAATTATTGTGCAGGTCGATGAAGGAAAAACTTTTACCATTCTTGAATTCAAGACCATATTACGTTCATAATAATGATTGCCGAGGAAGCAGCAGAACACTATTTATGTCATTATTGCTGACGACAGTCAGTAACCAGTACTTCAGGAAACAATGTAGTAGCTATTAACAGAGAGATGTGCTCTTGAAAATTTCGTCTACCATTGATGATATAGATCGATGTACAGGGTGTATGTACAAATTACTGACTCGCAAAGAACCCTAAACCACTCTCAACCTCCGATCAGCTTTAGCTTACCGGGTTGACGTATCCCACGTACATGAAATTAGTAAATTTACACTTAAAAAGACTCAAATATTTGTGTCACAAAACTTGCCATCCATCCGATTTTGTACAGCTTTAACAGCAGCAACCCTAGCTGCGGTGGCAGCTCTATTTGCTGCTTGAATTGCTCGGTTTACTTGTTCATCGACGCGACGAAGATGTATAGCATTTTCTGCTGTTTTTCTAGCAGCCTGCGATTCAGAGGCAAGAAGAAGTAAATGAACCAGATGTTTGAAATGCTATGTGAAAGCCTATGAATTAGAATTTTATGACTTGTGTGTCACAATTATACCTGAATCGCTCTTAGAACAACATCGGCCAGTGGAGGCAGAGGGGTCTTAAGGATTCCATCGTCCCACTCTCCACATCTTGTCTCACCACTTCTGAACGTGTATACGCCATAACCCTGCTTCCGACCTTCATGCCATGACCCTTCATAGCAGTGGCCATTGGCAAAGTGATAGGCACCAAACCCGTGAATCTTGTCACCAAAATACTCTCCAGCGTATCTATCGCCATTTCTGCATACCAGATAACTTCCATCATCACTTCTAGGTTCCACATAGAACTTACATGTATCTTCCGAATAAAAAAGGGCATTAAGGACGATAGATTACAACATCAAAACATATATGAAAAATTTCCTCAAACATATGCCAATAAGAAGCAACCAAATTCAGTCCTTCATAGAAAAAAAGACACGCAATTAATTGATAAAGGTCCAATGATTTTCTCTTAAAATTTCCAATTTTACCAAATCCAAGGAGTCATTAATCAGCACTATACTGACCAATTTCCAGGTTCTTATAAATCAGTTATAAACGGAAATTGTTAATACCCACGCTAAAAGCATTGCAAGCTTAGGCAGAAACTATTCAGTCAAATACAAATAGAGCGTAGATTAAAGGAACAAAAACAAGGAAAAAGAAAAGCCTCTGGAAAAGGTTTCTAATTTCTACTAATCACATACCAAAGATGCAAACTTTTTAGATCAATAACTTCTAAGTGCCAAAAGGATTATAAAAAACTATTAAAAAAACAGAGTCCTTAACAGGACCTTGCAGAAAAGATGAAAACAAAATTAAAACAGTCCAAGATAATCACCTGAAATGGTAAACACCAAGGCCATGTTTAACCCCGCATTTGAATTCACCAATATAACAGCTTCCATCAGAACAAGTCTGCACACCAACCCCGTGACTCTGACCATTACACCATTCCCCTGCATAAGAATCCCCTGTGTAGAATCTGTATACCCCAATTCCATGCCTTAAACCCTGTCTATACTGACCTCTATATCTACTACCTCTAGCCCAACTCTCTATTCCATAACCATCATATCTTCCATCAACCCAATCACCTTCGTATCTTCCATTCACAAAGTAGTTATATACCCCACTTCCATTGCACTTCCCTTTGTGAAACTCTCCTTCGTAGAAATCTCCATTACTGTAGAACTCCACTCCTTCCCTAATAATCCTCTTATCTTTTAGCATTTTCTTGTTGTCATCATCATTTGAGTCGCCGATAAACCACTGCACAGGCTTTGATTTTGTCCTTGACGTGCAAAAACAGAGTCTTACAGCGTTGTCTTCCCATAACTGCTTGACTACTGCGAAATTCTGGCTGAATAAGGTCTTGTTCTTGCTTGCAAAGAAAAGAGTTATTGCAATGAAAATCAGAGCTAACAGAAGGTTCTCTGATGTTGGTATCTCTTTTCTTCTCAAATAGAAGAAGAAAAAGAAGGAGATTGAGAAAAGGCTAAACAAAGTTATGGAAACCATCGCCATAACAGGCACGAACCGGGTCGAACCGCTACGGCGAGGGGTTGAACCACACCGGTTCGGTTTCTTTCTCTCTTCTCTCAACTTCCCTTCCAAGTCTTGATGTTGTTGTTGTTGCAGTTGCAGTTGTTGCGGTTTGACGAGTTCCTCCTCAGCGACGGACGTTAGGCTCTGGATGGCTGATCGAACGGTGGGGGATGACCGTAGAAGTGAGGAGTGAGTCCTGGTGAGCTTGGTTTGGCTTTTTTGGCCGTCCATTTCTGGGCGTTGGTCCCTAGGAGATTGAATTTTCACCTTTTGATCACAACCCTTCTAGTGGGCTCTCCTGTATCGCGAAATTCTGATTATCGTCGAAGGTACTATGGCCGCCGGCAACATATCTCAGACACCGCACGTTGAGCAGTGGCTAAGTGCGCAAATTAGCCCACACACATACAGACTAACACAAAGTGTGAAAATATAGAACTTGAAATTTGAAAAAGTCCCAACCTTTAGATAGAGAGAGCGAGAAAAGCACACAGTATGGACCGGGTTGGCTTAAGTATTTATGGTGTAAAAGGTTTAGATGTGGAGATTGAATCCGATCCGTTCGTATCAATCCAACGGTATGATTTAGAGACAAGGGTATCAGCCGTTGGATGGGATCGAAAAGGAGGATCCGGTCCTGACGGGCAGATAGATGTGGTCGTCGGATCCAGATTCGGTCTTTTTTCGCTTTACTGTGGCAGGCCGGCACGTGCCACCACATTTTTAGAAGAGAAGCATTCCATGTTTCGCAGGTTCATTGCACAAAAGATTCCCCACCGTTGATCCCCTGCTTAAATCAATTTTAGTTGGGGGTCGATGGGCTGCCATGATATGTAGTTGTAATGTAGGTAATATTGGTTTAACATCCTTTGGTTTGATTTGATAAAGCGGGAAGCTCGTGGCCTCATCACCGTTGATGATCTCGGAAAGGCAATGCGTGGCAAGTGATTTAACAACGAGTTGGCAGGCATGGTGATGATAAGGGTGGGCCAGTTTTCCATTGGGAGGAGAAGATTGTGTTACGTCAAATAATCTTCTTCAAGAGTAATAATCATTTCACCTTGATGTGAAATGATCAATTAATTTAATTGAAACGTACTGAAACCCAACCATTCACAAAATTGACTTTTCTATTAAGATTTTAGCTACATGTTTATATTCTTTATAGCATATGATGTTACTTCTTATTTACTCATTCGATTCTCAATGGTAAAAAGTTTTAGTTTGATTTATTTTTATAATTTTTTAAAATAATATTTTTCTAAGGTAACTTTTCAAAAATTGGAAAAGGAAGTTAAATTGTGAGTATTTATGTGAAATAAAAACATAAACACAGTAACCATGAGGGGTGGTGTGGTGGTAGCTCGCTTCTGCCCCTTAACTATGTGGTTGGGATCGACTCTCACCCATAGAAATGGAACGTTCCTCGTGGTCAGTCATTTACCGCTTCGTGGGAGCTTCCGTGGCGAGTCCAGATTAGTCGAACACTCACGTAGTGTCGAAAACCAGATAGTTTACACAAAAAAAAAAAACATAAACACGGTAGAATTTAATATATGTTTACTATGTATGGGAAAAATTGAAATAAAATAACAGGAAAACATTTACTTAATAGTTAAGGATTATTTCAAAAGGTTAATAAAAAGTATAATGACACCAACTTACCATATTGGTCGGTACATTGAATACAATTGGTCTATTGAATTATTAACCAAAGCTGCTTTTTTATCTTTGTCGGATACAATTAGTAGATGATTAGTTGTCAACATTTGCAGGCGATATGATAAATGATGATCAGAGGTAGAAATTAACTCAAAACAGTCAATCAAAATACGCGAGTCAGTTTGACCATTAACACCAAATAGTCTGATCGATATATATTAATTTCCCTTATGGGTTGGTTTCTTCCCACCACTCGATCAAGGTACATATACGTATCAAGATCAAAAAGGAGAGAACATTTTATGGTAGCCAAATACGTGCTCTCTTGGACTCTTCTACACGTCAGTCAATATTATTGAATAATACCAAGTTTTGGTATCTCGTCTATGTTGTGGCTTGCCTACTTCATCTTCAACACATCTTATCTTCCTTATCTTACAATAACTTTCAGAGCTAGACAAGACAGATTGAATGGCCCTTACGGATGACCTTAAACACTCGAGCACTTGGTGGTGGATAATAATTACAACCCTTTTTTCTCCCTCTCGTGTATCAGAAAACTTAACTCTATAATAGAGTAAGAGTTTCAAAGGTTTTACACCTACTGCTAGGTTATACTATACTACGACATCGAATTACTATTGAAGTTTTTCAAAAACTTCTAATGCCATACAATCATAAAATCATTATGTATTGCATATTGAACTCTCCTTTGGGATCATGACGACAATGATTATACAGTATAAGAATCTGCTTGTCAAATCCAATAAAGAATTACCCCTATTAATGAAGAAAACAAATTAATTAATTCAAACTACGATAAATAGAATTCCACTAATGAAAAATTAGGTCATTTAATTTGAAATCAATAAGTTAAATTATTTTTTGATTAGATTGATTAGATGAAATCTTAAATAATTCATGTGGTTGCAACCCTATTTAAATGTACAAACAGGCATGTATAATAGTTCTATAAAGTTAACTGCGGAAAATCCTTGATAATACCTTAATTAGTAGCCACAAACAACGTTCCTTTTTATCCCCTTTTAGCAGTACCTAATGCCTTCCCCTAGACGTCATGTCTATCTTGATCGATCGGCTCCTTCATTTCCCGGTCATTTTCTGATTGCTTAAGCTCCACTAAACGTATACTTCAAGGTCGACACTTCTCGTAGATATACACGCCCCTGTCCTTTTCTACTCATAAATATGGATGGGATGTTTATTTGCAATTTTTTTTGAGGGTCAGTCAGTTAAAGCCAAAATTTTATGTGTTGTTTTTTTTTTTAATTACATTAGATATCTCGATTTAGTCGGACTAATTTTAAACCTTTACGATCCTACTTTAAAAATTTAGAGAATGTAAATTTGAAACTTTAAAATCTCTCATGTTTTTATTTAGCTTGTATATTTTTACGCACAAGGAGTCTTTATATACTTAATTATTCAGCTTAATAATTGATCACTGGCTTCCTCTCTATTCAATATCAGATTTTCATCTGTCCCTAAATTTTCTGGCAGTTCCAAATGTTGTTACCTTCATTGTCACGATAAAAAGTAACACAACCTTCACGAGGACGAGGCATCAAAGTTTCTTCGGCTATTGCCTTACTAAACAGCGATGCCTGCGCTGCGGCCATATACGGCGTGATTTATGAGCGACGGATTATCTAGTTGAATTAATCATCTTGTGATAAATCAAATCTAGAATATCTAATGATTTAATGTTCGAGTCTATGTATTATATATGCTTCTCGCATATGTTTCTTTATTTTAATGAATTGCCTAGTGACAGGCCAAGCTTAGGATATCTAATTTTGATGAGCATATTTATCCTATATTTTCCTCACGTATGTTAATACTAGATCATTTGCGAAGATGTTATCATAGATATTATTTTGTTTTTACAGAAGTTTTAATTATCAAAAGTTAAATAGATAAGATAAGAGATATAGTATTTAAAAAGTTTAACCAATATTAGATTGTTATAAAATTAGTTAAAAATATAATAAAATTAAAGAATTTTAAAATAAAATTGAAGGGGATTGTACTTAATTTAAAGTTCAATTAAAAAGAGAAAATATTAAATGAAAATTATTTAGTTCATTTTAATTTATAAAGATTAATTATTTTATAAAAATTAATCAATTCCTAACCAGAATTATTAAAGTAAATCTAATTAAAAAGTAAAAAATCGAATCTAAAAATTGACTTATTTAAAATTTTCACCGTTTGAATTGTCTAAAACATTTAAATTTTTTAATCATAGATTTTAATAACAAAGTAAGGTGATCACCATTTTCTTATGTATACGCACAGCTTTTAAGTATAAATTGTCTGTATTTTTAGTGATAGAAGAAAATGGTGATTATTATGTAAAGTATAACAATATTAAATAGAAATAATACTTTTTTATTTGATGAGTAGGAACTGACTAAATGACTGGTAGTTGATGATTTTTAATGACTATAATCAAAATATGTATATTTAATTTATTATTATTACTTTTAGGGTATCCTTATGTCCACCAAATTGCTCGTCACGAAACTTTATTTTGAGGTGTGCTTACCAAAATCGTAGTTTTCAAAGATTATTTTAAAAATACAACAACAGCTTCAGGCAATGCCAACGACAAAGAAAGACATGTTGGTTCTATCTTGAAGTACAGCAATCCGCATCCGCTTTGAAACAGAAAGCCAGGATATGTGATAACAAAAGATTGCGGGCAAATCCTGAAAGCATGATTAAATAATTAGTTTAATTTTCGTCACTTTATTCTAAATAAATTTGTTAAATAATTATTTAAAATATATAATTTATACGATATCATTAGTATATTTAATGAGGTATTTAGTATTCGGTGTATACTTCTGTAATATATACACACATATGTATGAAGTCCATCCTTCTATCTGTTCTTGAGCTTTAGACATACTGCGTGCAATGTATTGGGCTCTAAAATAGCATAAGCCTGTTATCTTGAATGTATGCTGTAAGTATCCTAAAACTGTGTTGAGCTAGATAGAGATGGGCCTGAATGTACTTAGGGTTTGTGGTGTTGAGCTCCAGTCTCCTTTATTTCCAGTTTTATTACATTTTACATTCGAAAACATAAAAGAACATTTTTTAATTGGAAAAGTTACATCAAAATATAGAAAGATAATTTTTAAATTTTCAATAAATTTAAGATCCATGCTTAAAAGGATTCTTTTATGCATCTATCCTTAGGTAGGTAATGTAAGAACTAAAAAAAGAATTATCTAATCAAGAGTAAGTAATAATTACAAAATCCACCTTAACTAGAATATATTCACCGGTGAAAACATTACTAGAGTTGGAAATTGGTTCGAAATTCATATTGTAGGAATTAATCAAGTACTTCCCATAATTGGGTCAACTTTTAACTCATGCTTGGGTAGATCTTATGAACAATAATACTATGTTCTCTAATTCTGAGCAAAGTGTTGCTTATCAGGCTGTGAATACTTCGATTTGATCCTTGAAACATTCTAGTATTCCTTTTCTTTCATTAAGCATAGATTCCTCAACTTACTAGCAATTTGAAGCCAATGGAGTCTCTATGATAGGTGAACTTCACTTACACTACCCATTTTATAAATGAGTTCCAAGTGTATGGGAAGAAGTTAAGTTTATAGAGCATCAGAGATTTACACCAAAATTCCATTGCATAATCATATGAATGGAGAACATGATCAATGCTTTCAAGAACTTAATTGCACAGTGGATAGAGCATATTAGGACAATTTTATCTAATCTTATCTTTGGTTGCTAGTCTATTCTAAATTGCTAACCAAGTATGAAGGATATATCTTAGGGGATCTAGGAAACCAAAGCAATTTCTACCATGATATGTACTTTTGAATATATCAAGGCAAGACTTGTTAGTAAACATTCTACGATTGTGGTGAACCTATATAGGTTTGTCATCCTCAATGGAGCAAAGTGGATAAGATGGAGTGTGATTCATAACACGATTCCATTCTCTTTCCAATATCACTTTATTTACTTTTGACTGTGAGGAATAATTAACTTCTGGTGATTTAGATGAGTGATGTTTTGTAATGAACCTATCATTCCAAAAGTTATACCAAAATCAAGTTTTCAATCCATTTCCTACCTTGATTTTAATAACAGAATTCGTATCTTTTCTTAGCTTCAAAATTTGATTAAAGCACTAAGAAAAAGATCAGTTTACCTTGGTGATCCGGAAGCTCTGTTATTTTATTATGTAAATATTAACCCATTTGACCCATTTTAATTGAGCATTTGCTAATAGTTTTTAAATTCTTTTAGCCTGCAACATTTTGTTAGTATCCCTCATAAAGGATAATCCAAAACCTCCCTCAACAATTGTTGCACAAACATCAGACCATCAACCTTGCACCTTGACGTTTTTCAGCCATCCCTGAATATAAGAGGTTCTTTAACTTTTTTTTTATATCTTTGACAAGCTTTTGAGGAAGAAATAAGTATAAGGTCCAATGGATATGAAAGCTATTCACGACAAATAAAATTAGTTGTAGCATGTCGATATAGGAGAGGAAATAGTTGTTCTAGTAGTTGATCCTTTTTCTAACTACATCAAAAAGAGGCTCATATTTATAGTAGGAAATCCTTTTATCTGAGATTGGGATGCCTAAGTACTTAGATGTCATATTATAAAGAGGTAGTCCTGATATTATAGAGAGTTAAGAAGCAACACATACTATATCTACAAAAATATATAAGGCACTTTTCTGTAGATTCATAATAAGTTCTAATAATACAACAAAATCATGCAGGGATTTCATGAGCAAAGTAATAGAACTAGAGTTAGCTCTACTAAACAGTAACAAATCATCCGTCAATGCTAAGTTAAGCAACTTCAATTTATCACAATGGTAGTTATACTTGAAGCTACCAACATTTTCTATTATATATGAGATCAATCTTAACTACAATATCTCTATGCACAAAAAAAAGTATGGTGAGAGAGGATCTCCCTGATATAGCCATTTAGAGCCTCAGAATACCTGTATAGGTTCACCATTCACTAGAATTGAGAATGATTTAATGTAAATACAACCTTGAATCTAAGTTAAGAATTGGTTAGGAAAGCCAAATGTTGCTAACGAGTCTAAGATAAATTTCCAATTCATTGAGTTAAAGGCACGCTTAAAATCAATCTTCTAGTTGCAACATTTTTTGGTCTATTATACCCCTTAAGTCATTTTTGAACTAGGAGTATATTGTTTCCAATATTCCTATTATTCACAAAAGCTGTCTTACTCCTATTGATTATGTATTTCAAAAGAGTCTTAAGCCTATTCGCCATCAATTTTGTAATAATTTTGTAAACTACATAATGATAAGAAATGGGCTTGTACTCATTCAAATGCTCAGGATTGCACTTCTTGGGAATGAGATTCACAAGGTTTTTCTTTAAACACTTTGAGCATATAGCTTGAAGAAAAGAAACTTAGGACGACTGTATTGGAAATTATTTTACTTGTCAAGTGCCAAGTTTGTTGGAAGAAGAAGGCATTAACCCTCTAATCTTGGGGCCTTTTATGGTTTTATAGAGAAAAGTGCTTGTTTAACATCTTGTTCACCGAAAGGTTTCAATAGAGATTCCTTTTGCTCATTGGAAATGGAGTTGTGGACAAATCCATTAATTTTTAATAAGGTGGAATCATTTTGGGTGGGAGGTACTAGTAACTCTTTAGAGTGGTTAAACATTATAGATTTGATCTCATATTGCTTGTCAATAATGAAGCCTTTATCAATTTTCCAAAAGAAAAAAATGAAGCCATTATTAGCCCATAAGGAAAGGATTATTTTTGACATTCCTCCTGAAGAGAATAGAATTGTAAAAATATTTGTAAATTTTATCAACATTCATTAACTAGTTTATTCTTTCTTTTTACTTGAGTAACCAATGGTGATTATCAATAGTTGTTATGTACTTATCCATAGGTTACTTCTCCTTGACTTTAAGAGATGTATCATCAGGGTATTGGGCCCGGGTCTCGGATCTCCATTCCCGAGGCGGCCTACGCCGAGCGCCCCAAACATTCGGACCCGATCCCAACATCCATACAATATTTCGATTCACACATTCACACACAAACATTCGCATACAATCAATCACCTACGCATGCATTCTAACCATGTATTAACCATCCCAAATACATAAGCCGTCAAGTTAAGAAATTAAACAAGTATTCTTAACAATACACATTACATAATAAAGTTTGGATCCAAAATACAAGAATATGCTCCATGATAATATGCTCGGAGGGCCAACCAAAATACTAACGTAATACAAAGCTCCTAACTAGCTTGAAGTTTCCGATGCCTTGCAAGATCAACGATCGTCCTGATCTGCACCTGAGGAGTGGAAAATAATGGGTTGAGCTACACAGCTCAGTGGCTAATATAATTATAGCCATCGGTAACT
>JANITW010000002.1:11025606-11045875 GCA_027564335.1 Erythroxylum williamsii | reverse complement strand
AGAGGTTAGTTTTTCACAAGAAGCTTTGGAAGGACTTCGTTGCTTGGGTTGTTGTTTGGACTCTGGTACCTTTTCAATATCTACTTCAATATCTACAACAAATAAGTTAGTTTTTCTTTTCATCTTTTAGTGAAAAAAAAAATGGAAACTTTCTTTGTTGTCATTGATTATAAAATGTTCGATCGCAAAGCAACGACTAGTTGCAGTTTTTATTGTTTTGATATTAATATTAGTATTCAACACGTTAGTTTCTCTATGTTACTCTCCCTCTTTCTTGGTGCTCTCACTCTCTCTTCCTTCTCCGCAACCTCCTCGTTTCGAGTATAATTTTTGATTAATCAGTCTCTTCTGCTTTGATGTTTTCTGGGTTATGTTGGATTTTTTGAAATCTGTTATTTATAATTTTTTGCTTTTGATATTAGGTTTTTTGTTTGATTTAGTGTTTAATGCTTTTTGGGTTTTAATATGTTGATCTCTTTGCATCTGATATTGTTAGATTTATGTCAAGATTGAATTTTTATGCTTAATGATTTTATGGTTTTAGACGTTTTGTGTTTCTACATATTCTTTTTTTTTCTTCTGGGTTTTCATGTTTTGTATGATTCAAAGTCGAGTTTTTTTATGCTTTATTACTCTGTTATCATCTGGGTATTGATGCTTTTCTAAAGATAAAGAGATGTTATATTTCATTATATTTTAGTTTTAAAATATTTTTAAAATGTCAAGTTATATTTTATTTTTATTTATTTATGTATTTATTATAATTTTATTTACATAATGATTTAGCGTGCTAGTTTTACTTATTTACTCTTTTAACCTACATCATTCATTTATTGTCACATCTGCATGTGGGTCTATTAGAAACAGCCTCTCTACTATGTAGGGACAAGGCCGCGTATTATCAGACTATCCCAGGCCCGCTTCATTGCGGGACTTTGGACTGGATGTGATAATGATGACGTATATTTTTGGAGCTCTTAAATTATAAAAAATCACCATCTCCTCCCAAAGTGAGTTTCTTTCTTGTTCCCAGGGAATTGGACTTATATTTAGTCTTTAACTGATGCTTTTTTTAGATATTATTATATATGAGCACCTTATACACTTCTTGAAAAGAAAACAAAGAAATTTTTTCTTGGTTTATTCAGCTAATTCTTTTGATACATTAGTAGCAAATTTGTTAAAATCACTTTATCACAATGCTAGTCGTGATAAAATGATAATGCAATGGACTTGTAGTTTGTTGGAAGAAGTTGAAATCCATGATATCATGGTTCTTTATCTCACAATCTTGCTTTTGGAGGTGAAAACGGTGAAGCTGGAAGCCAATTTGGATTTGCCGGTGGCTGTCAACGCTTGTTTGACCGAGCTACACCTAACAAGGATGACCATGTGTCTGATGAAAACTGTTGAATACAGTGGTCACAGATTTAATTATTGCCTATTATATGCGTACCGTGCTTTCCCATTTTTTGGGAATATTATATGCTTTGTACTCCTATTACAACATATTTAGAAATAAAAGGAATCGATATTGTAATTTTATGATGTTTTTGGAAACTAAGTTAACCTAAGTTTTGTCCGGTATGTTTTGTTACGCTTTGATCATTTAGCTCTATCCATCACATCAAATTCTTGGGTACATGGATTTCCAATTTGGGTATTGGGTATTGTGTAAAGCCTCATCAAGACCCGAATTAGAAGAACTAATCAAAATGCCATTCATTTAGTTTTCTATTTCCTCTCTATTTGATTTAACATTTGACCGTTGTTCAGTAGTGGTTGCATAACTGTCCAATGTTTGGCATGCGAGGATCTGGTGGATTGCTTACCAGTATCAGTCATCATGTCCTGGAGAACTTATCGGTAAGGGTTTCTTATGTGACTAGCTGATTTTTGGATTTAGGTTTTAACTAAGCCTTCATTATGTGTTGCCCACGTTTTTCTCTCTTGCAATTTGAGTTTTATGTCTCTTTACTCTGTTTTGTCTGCTGTTTAATCATAGTAGGAAAGTTGATCAAGTCAAGTGTTTGTTGTTGAATTTATTCTCAGTTCAGTGATTTGTGGATTTGTTTTTATGGTTCTGATGGACTTAAATTGTTCTTTTGGTTCTGTTCAATTGCTTGTTTTGAGTTTCTCTTGTTTCATTTGCTTTTTTGGGATCTTTTGAGTATGTTTATGACATAAACAATTACATGAAAGTGACCAGATCAGACATTTTGTTGCTGCTCTTTAGTGGCAGCTACATAGTCTGTGAGGATTATTCTTGAGGCATCTTTTGAAATTTGTGCTATTCCTAAGCTGTAATTTTGGTCTCCCTGGTTTTTAAACCCAATTTGTTTTGTTGCTAATGCTTGTCTCGAAAATGATGGTTATCCTTTATTTGGTGATAGAGACCAGAGAACTAGTTTCAGAATGTAGGCCTCAACAGTTTTAAGTTGTTTCCTTTTGAGTTAACTTATTCTTAACTGAATTGCTCATATTTTAAAGCAACAATTGCATCAATGTCAAACGGAGATTGTTTTGTCTACAATGCTTTTAGCAAGAAACTTGCTATTGTTTCTTGCTACAAATCACTGCTCAAAGTTCTTTTTTTAAACCTTGCTATTGTTTCTAATGTATTTGATTTTCAGTTCTACTGTTCTGTTTATCCCCTCCCTTTAAATATTGATGAAACGGTTGAATTATGCTGATATGAGTGTAGGTTCTGGTTTCTTACCTGAAGTTGAGACATTTCAACTTCTTGATTTAATTGTATTGTCAAAGCATATTTATGAAAATTGGCATTCTCTGTTTTTGTCACAGCTCCGCTGTCAGCGTGTGCAATGTTTTCGGGTTGGTAACACCGATATCCCAGACAACAAGAGAATAGAGGTTGCACTTCAGCACATCCATGGAGTTGGGCGTAGAAGGGCTCACCAAATCATCTCAGAACTGGGCATAGGGAACCGTTTGACCAAGGATTTAACTGGAGTAGAACTCAACTCGCTGAGGGAGGAAGTCTCCAAGTACCTCACTGGAGGAGATTTAGTAAGCTTTCAATGTCTAATCCACTATACTTTCATATGAATTACACCAATTAACTGCTTTTCGATTTCCTCTATTGCAGAGGCGGTGTGTAGACAGTGATATAAAGAAATTGGCAGACATTCGGAGCTACCGAGGATTTAGGCATGCATGCATGTTACCGTGCAGAGGACAACGTACGAAAACCAACGCACGAACTATGAAAGGTAATCGAGTTACATCAGAGCGAAGATGATTGTTTTTCACATAGTTTGATGGATCGTATATCATCCCTACTAGGAAATTGAATTGCATGCATTCTTCCATGTGTAATGCGGTGATGCAATAATTTTGCTTAGCCATATTCAGCTGCAACTTCTTTTAAGATATTAGTTGCAGAGGAATTACGTGTGCTGATTAACTCTTCATGTTCGCCTTTCAACAATAATTGTTCAGAGCACAAAAGGCGTGATAAAGGTCACCTGACAAGAAGTCAGAATCTTGCTGAGTGGATGGAGAAACGTCAAGAGAGGGATCAAGAAAAATGATCTCCCCTATTACTGAGATTTGAAGCACAAGTAGGTTGTAGCTCTGAAAGTTACAGCTCAGGTCTTGCTACGGTGAAAACATTCAAATGACCCTTAAATTAGGATCTATCTATTGTCAAAATTTCCATTGCAATAAACATTTGAATAGTAACTTTTTATATTTATGAACACTGAGCAACGTTGCTTTAAACGCGAACATGCATCGATTGTGATATGTTTATGAGCTTTTGATCTCAAAATTTTGCTCTATACGTTGTAGCAGTATTTTGAGTCTTGGCTTTCCGGATTAAAGTGTAGAGTTGAACCAAGTAATTCTTACTGTTTCAAGGAGACGTTTTGTAGGTAGAGTAAGCATATCCGACAGACAATTCATGCCAGAAAATAGCTATACATAAATTAGAAATGCTTTTATTTAAATACTGTTTTTTAAAATTACTTAATACAATTACAACCCATTTATTTTTTCTCTAATTTAATGCATATTACTTATTTGATTAAATTTTATTAACAAAATAAAATATTTTTATTTGACTAAGTATATGCTAATTCAATCGTAAGTAAACTTGATAATTAATAAATTATAAATCAATCAATTAAGTATTTGTGATGAAGGTTGACGTTGGCCCCCATTTATAAAGTATTTATTTTTAAAATATTTGTTTTTCTCTTTTGTTATTATTTTATCAGACGATTAATCGATAAGTTGGGCTATCGGCCCAGAAGATGTTATAGTAAGTTGTGGTTTTATCGGGTTCCAGTTTCCAGCTCTCTGACAAATAGAGGATAAGAGCAATTCACTAGGAGAAGCTGTTTGGTTACCCAGAAACCGTAGGAAACTGAAGGAGAAAATATGGCACAAGCTTTAGCGATGCCAGTGGCTTCTTCACTCTCGGTGATATTCAACGCACACAAATGTAATCCTTTGCATAACACCGTCTCACTCCCAATCTCAAATCCTCCTAAGGTAAATCCACTTTATTATTCAACATTTTGTAGAGACATGGTACTCAGGATTTTGTTTTCATATACTGTTTCCCTCGAAAATGATAGACAAGATACTGGGTAACTGGGATGGGATTGGAAATATGCTTTTTATTCACTGAGATATCCCATGAAAGAGCTCATTTGGTTTTGATGAGAGGTTTTTCGACAGTGAGCGCGTGGGTTAAGCCAATTGCGTGTAGTAAATTGTTACTTTTAGCGGTGGTGAATGAGCTACGACGACATAAAAAATTTTATTCTTTTGGAGAATTTATGTTTATCTTCAGGTTCATTGCCTCAGCATCAAGTGTGCCCGTGTGGGTGGAGTGGAGATACCTAATAACAAGCGAGTGGAGTTCTCTCTTCAGTACATTCATGGCGTTGGCCGGTCCAGAGCTCGCAAGATCCTCGGTGACCTCAACATGGAAAACAAAATCACCAAGGATTTGTCTGAGGAGGAACTTGTGACTCTGCGTGATGAAGTGTCTAAATACATGATTGAAGGAGATTTGGTTTGCTTTTACTTATTTATCTCTTAATGTTTGAATGAATGCATTTCGAGTCTATGAGCGAGTTCATTTTTTCCATTATTTCAGAGACGGTTCAATGCTCTCAACATTAGAAGGTTGAAAGAAATCCAGTGCTATAGAGGGATAAGGCACATCCAAGGCTTGCCTTGCAGGGGACAGCGCACCAAGAACAACTGCCGAACCTTGAAGGGAAAGAAAGTTGCCATCGCGGGAAAGAAGAAAGCTCGTTAAGCAGGTTGATCAATTTGTTTAAAATCGTTCGTCTTTATTTCAGATGTGACGTGAATTTACCAAAGATATGATCACCTAGCAGTATTAAGTTGGATTCATGAGCAATTTAATCTTAGCTGCTCTGGATGCACAAGACTTTTTATTGCTTGCGAAAATCTTAGGACCCTGTCAAAATCTCAGCATATATGTAGAGCCTGAAGATATTTGTATGTCAGACTACTCTTATTTTGATCGGACGCTTTCGAGACTGAATGTGGATAATTGGATAATTATGCCGAATCCCTAATGTATGTTCATCAGGCACATCAGATTGGATGTGGCTCAAAGCCGTTGATGGTCCCCTTTCACTGACAAGTCCATTGAAATGGAGCTATTTTTCACAGTTAAAATTGATTAAGGATGCTCTCTCTCTCACACACATTCTGTTTGTATGCTTATTTTCTAGCTTCTACTTTGGACGCTGATGTATTGAACCATTGGTTCCGACTATTTTCGGAATTTGTTCATGCCCATATTATGTTTCCTTTTGTAAAGTAAAAAAAAAAACTAGATAGGACACAGCTCAACTGAGAATGCCTGGGAATGGCCTAAAGCTTCTCAATGAAGTTCATCAGATTGAGCCGACGAAGTCAGGCAGGCAAGTAGGTCTGGCCTTAAGACTAATGGGATCAGATCTCTTGTTCCGCTTATAGTAGTCTTATCATGTTTCATTAAATCTTATCTACACGTTAAGATTTAATGGAACAGATTAATTGGAACATAAAATTTGAAATACAAGACTAATACCATTTAGCGTCAAATCAACTTAAACAGATATTGCCCAATGCATGCCAGCTTAGTAATAGACAGAATTGGAGCCCATTTTACAAGTAAAAGGTGTATTTTCAATCTATTCTTCGCAATAAAATATGATCTGCTTCAAAATCATTAAAATTAAATTGACAGTACTGGACCTTTAGATTTGTGGGTACTCACCGGCCCAACCCACAAAACCCCAAAAGTCAACAAAAATGGACCATCATTGGACTCCCAAGCTATTGGGACTTTTGCAATTTGGTCCAGTACTAATAAAACCCGGCTTTGTTGATCAAAAAGCTGCATTGAAGTGGTCGATCAGCTTTCTTTCTCGAACCCCAGAAGCTTGAATGTTAATTCCACCACTATACACCGTGATATGCGAGTAATGGCCACAGACTTCACTGTCTTTCACTCATTATGGAATCAAGTTCCACGTTCTATGGGACCAAAATGAGGGTCCCAAGTCTCAAGTAAGCTGGTGAAACCAAACATTAATTGCCTTTGGTCGCTATCTCCTTTTCAACGCAATGAACTCCATGCCCCCCCTTATAACCAAGTTGCCTTGCCTTTGAAAAATACAATTTAGAAGCTAAGCAAGTATCCTTTAGGACGAAGTTGAGACAAGATTATAAGGATAGAAATCGAAGCTTTCAAAATGGTTGAAAAATCGTATGTCCATTTAATGAAAATGAGACAAGACACTAAAAAGAAACAAATCGTTGGGCAAGATATGTATTGTCTCCACTCTCCTCCAATGTTGGGAGTGATTTAGACTTGCCCTAAACCAATGGCTTCACTTATCTTTTCAAAATAAAGACAGCTGACGAAGAAGTATGGTTTACGTGCATCCCCCACCTTCACAATTGCATATACTTTCCTAATCATTTCCTCACATTTCACTGGCCACCAACTATTGTTTAGATTTCAAACGTTAGGTTAACTCATAATTGCTTTCTTTCCCATGATTAAATTTCCATACTTTTCGTAAAGAAAAAAAGAAACCACATATAATAGAGACTTAATTAACTCCATAAGCACATTTTTTTAATATTCTTTACAAGATAGACAACACAGTCACACAACCTTGATCAAGTCAAACTGTCTTTCCTTGACAAGTTTGATCTCATCCAATGTTAAAAAAGCAAAGATGGAAATCGACTTTTTGGTTGTGCAATTTCCCATGAAAGTTAAGGTTAGGTGGCGTAATTTGAAAACACTAGATAGATGCCTACCTGTCCTTAATAGCTTAGGACACCATAATGAACCCTTTTTGTTGTATAATTAAGTGTCTAATGTATGAATGTATGAGGGAGGAGCAGAAACCATACAAAAAGGTCTTTTGATTAGTATTGGGAATGTGTTTGTCCCCCTCCTAAGAAGCCTCGTGTTGGGCATGATCGTGGCTCTTGGCCGACATATGACCGAAACCAAAATTTAAGAATTTGGAACTCGAAGAACAGACAGGTCCTTGTCGATGGACGTGCAATTATGTATGGTAGCTTAGGTCAAGAAAACAAAATGTAATGGCATGTTAGGTGGGTTTCTCATTTTGTAAATTTAAGTGGTGGTTTAAGAGGACCCAGTAGATAAGCTTTTGAAAGGTAAATAATTACTTTTTTTACCATTAAAGTATTTTTTTTAATGAGTGTTTAACTATAATTTGTTTTAATAGATATAATTTTTTGGCAGCTAAAACACAGCTTTTTAATAAGCTTAAATTTGAAACTTCTCAAAGAAGTCTCTCAAATGATTTTTTTGGGTAGATTTTTCATATTAATTAATGAGCATTTTTTAGTCCTTTTTGTCATTATATTTTACACATAATTTTTACAATACCCACAAACTCATCTTTAAGTTTATTACAATAAAATGCATAATTTTTTATGTATTTAACTATTCACTCAACTTGAATATTTATATTCATATTTATACAATATTATTTGACTTTTTTACATATTTTAATATTAATTTTACGTATGTTATAATCCATATAAAAATTTTGACTATATATATTTTCATTTATGTTTCATTTAAATCATATAATAATTAATATATTGTGCTTTGCATATTGTTTAATATACTTAAAATAATTTTTATATGCATAAATAATTTTTATAACAAAATAAAATATAATTAAAATTAAGATTGCTTTTTATTTTTATGTTGCCAAACAGTTTACTGTGTAAAACTTTTTCAAAAAATCTTTTTTAAAAGACAACTAAACTAACTTATTAGAAAAGTTCTTCTGAAAAAAGATCTACAAAATAAAATTCTACTGACAAAAGCTCAACTAAACAGATACTTTTAATTCTCTGTCTTCGTGGTCAGTCAGATATTATTTGAAGAAAACTAAAACCAAAGCAAATCTGAAAGAATGTAGCATAAAATAGAAATAACTTGTAACTATATCTTAATTTCCAATATTCAAAATCAATGAGACGTTTCCTAAACAAAAATTTAAATAGGATAATAAGCTTAATAGAAATAAGAAACATAAAATTACGAAAATATCGTAAAAATAATACCATAAAATTACTAAAATTGTTACTTTCTATTCTAATCTAACAGTAAAATTTATAATTTTCTTCTGAATTGAATTGAAGAGGGTTAAATTAATTGATACAAAAAATAATAAGAAGAAATAAGGATTGCAACTACTAATGTATCAATTGTGCTAGCTTCTAAGTTAACCATATCATATCCTCGAAATAATTAAGACCAAAGTCTATTTCTATAAAGATTACATGTATCTTTTAAGTTGATTTAAATATAGCTACTCGAATTTCTCATAGAGATATAAAAGTTACCTTATCAAACCATGCACTACAACTGAAATAAAGATTTTGAGGGTTTGGAAAACATCACAAAGCTCTCTTGCACGTTCTAACATGCATGTACCAGCTCCGATGTGGGGGGCTGATGATTATCGAGGCACCTGCGATTTTATAATAAGTTATATGTATATTCCATGCATGCATGTGGATCATCAGAGTGTATCGTCGTGGGGCTCGTAATGGAACGAAATGTGTTCGGATTTTTCTGGGGTTAAGGTCAGATGTTCACTTTCTTTGTTGTGGTGCTTAGAGGTCATTCCTATGTGTATCAGCGATTGGTCGATCGCCTATAATGATGTTGAATCAGAAAAGAAATATCGCGGGGCAGCCATTGTTGGGGGACTTGGTGCTTCCGATAAGACCAATAACACCGACTATGTGCTAGAGATACCTATATGATGAAATCCAGTTGAGCAGAGACACACAAGAGTAAGGCATGGACAATTACCGCATAGCAGCAAACAGAAACTAAAAGTGAGTGTGTGGTTTAGCCTAAAACAGCAGAAACAAAATGCTAAGCTATAATGCAAGTCTTGCAGCCTTATCGGGTATATTATTGAATTATGGGTAACTTTCGAACTCGCCAGACGACCTGAAGGCCTTTTTTTTTTTTTGATAAAATAAAAAATGAACCAGCATTATATCAGAGTACGGAAAAGACAGGTTTCCGATAAATCCTTTAAAAGGAGCATATGGCATCTAATGGGTGCAGTAGTAAAAGAAGTGACGCTGACAATAAAATGCCCCGCATAGTGAGCCAGCTAGTCGGCACATCTGCTGTTCTCTTGACAGAGATGCTAATGAACAACAGTCCAGTTTCTATGAAACAGGTTTGTGTAAATAACGTTACAATGCAGTTTTTGTTCTGGTCTAGTTGGACCAAGGACAAGAAACAAGTAGGCACTGCAGCCAAATAATAGGACCAATTGAGATGGTTATGAACTGGGAAGCAGAAGAACAATGTGGGAAGGAATACACACGTCTGCACAGCCGCAGCCGGCGAGTGTGTCTGAATTAACAAAGACAAGAGAGTACAATTGTATTAAATTGTGGCTAACTTCAGCTTTTTGAATGGTCCCTCCCCCCATCACAAAGCCCATCAAAACAGGCCTAAGGAGAGGATTTCTAGAGCTGTGGAAAAATTCCATAGATTACCATTCTCGTACACTATTATGATTAATGCTTTTTCTGCCACCCAATTACTTCTTTCAAGTCGCCTAAGCAACATGCCCGCCCTCCTTCTTCTGCACCTACCTCTATTATGTATGCTGTAGCAGCTTTTAGCTCTGTCATTTACACGTCAGTTTCGTGGGCTGTGCATCATCAGGCTGGAATAGATCCAGATTTTTGGTTTTCTTTTGGTTCTAAGGAAAATTTTCCTAAGTGTCTTGGTCCCAGAAAGATCGCTGTGATACAGACTAGTGCTGAGCAATCAGACAGTGGAAGATCCCAAAAGAAGACCCACCACCACCACCATCACGAGGACCATAACAAAAAGAGAGACGATCTCTAAGGTGGAAGTAGGGTCAAGTATTGGCTTGGTTCCGACGAGACAACCCTCTCTTTTGACTATGTTGGCATTGCCCACCCAGTCTAATCAGGTTGCTTAAGACATGTGTCCCCGCCACGTGTTACAGGATCTCCAGTATGTATTTGAGCATATAAGACTCGAATTTTGATTGTTTTTCAGTATTTAACTTCACAACCACAAGATCGGTATAGAACAACAGAAGAGCTAAAAAGAGTAGAGATATACAAAGCTAGGAGAGAGAAGAGGGAGCATCTTTCACTGCTTTTTATGTATTTGACTCCTCTAGTGAGTCAGTCGGTCATCCTGCCCAATGACCCTCCCTTACCTTTCACTGCAAAAGGCAAGGGCCCCGGGCCCCTGGCCTCGGTGACCCCATATTTCTATACTCCTTCCACAGAGTGCCCATTTATACACAACAGATCAGAAAATGAGTTAAAAGAGAGTGCATTCAAAGGTCCCATGGAACGGGACCTTAAACTTTTTTTCTTTTCCTCAACATCTCACATAAAAAATATTTTCACCAAATTCCATAAAACATCCCCCCCTCTCTCTCTCTCTCTATAAACTGCTGTACACTTTCTTATTCCAACTCATTCTTCCCTCCCAGTTTTGAATCTTCTTTCTGGGATGCGATTTCCCTGTTCCCTATATCCTATTTGTCAAATTCACAATCCCCTTCACCACAAAAATTTCTAAATTGCTAATAATTAAACAAAAAAACGAAACAGGAAGAATCCCAACTCCTTGATTCCCATGAATGTACAGGTCCCCTTCAGAGCTATGGCTGACTTTCAAAATTCAGCCACCCGCACGCCCAGCGTAGATAACAATTTCCGACCACCTCCTAAGGGGCTGTCAACCCTGACCCTGAACTTTATTTGTCCATCTCAGAACCAGGAACGACATTGTTCCCCGTATTTTCAGTC
The DNA here is from genome assembly GCA_027564335.1 of Erythroxylum williamsii. Classification (NCBI taxonomy): domain Eukaryota; kingdom Viridiplantae; phylum Streptophyta; class Magnoliopsida; order Malpighiales; family Erythroxylaceae; genus Erythroxylum; species Erythroxylum williamsii. The sequence continues at coordinate 11,034,490 of JANITW010000002.1, read as the reverse complement.
TCACAATTGCATCGCTCATTTTGATGCAGAAGCGTGGGACGTAACTTGCAATTTTAATTCTCACTGCCACCGGTCTTCTATAAATATTCTTCCGATAAAATCACGGAACCTTTTGGAGTAGAGTTTTGGATCCACCGCGGAGATAGAGGTAGGGTCAACTTGCAAGGATTTGTAGGCATGCTCCAACTTCTTGCTGATATCGTAGTCTTGTAAGATATCAATGATTCCAAAGTAAAGGACTACTTCACAGATCTCACCAGAAGGGTTCAAATGGCTATAGTGATCAAAATCACTCCTCCTTGACATCCTCTCTGCTCTTGCAGGCATGTTTGCCCCTAACCTTATCAGAGGCTTCCTGCAATGAAACAATAGGACAGGAACCCAAATATGTATCAGCGAATAAAAAAAGGTCTAGCTTCCTTGCTGTAAAATTACAAAGAAAATACAACCACTGTTCTCAAGTTTTGGATTTCTACTTTGTAAAATTATTGTCATGGGCAGGGGTGAGGTGGGGCGGTAAGAGAAGATGATCATAGATTTAAAAACCTAGCCAGTGATAAACCAATAATGAGTAAAGCAAGGTTTAATGTGATGAAGGCGCAGTAGGACCAATCTGTATGTGCCCCACCCGCCATATAACCAAATAAAACACAGCCACCAATCATTTCATTAGACATGATCATATGCAATTAAATTACTTTCCATAATAGCAAGCACAACAATCAACCACTTGTTGTGTTAGTTACATAGATATTCCCACTCAACAGAAGAAAAGACCAAGCCACCCGTAAGTGGAACTAGGAGAAAAGATGAGATCATACCGGCCAGCAAGAATTCGATCCATGTCTTGTAACTCTGCTTCAAGGAAGCGACATCCTCGCATAAATTTCTCACTTTGATAGGAATCCTTTCTTCCTGCAAAAGGCAAAAAATGTAATTAGATCGCATGTTTCAAAAACTAATAAACTTAATAATAATAAAGAAACTAAATACAAAACTTGCAGTCCTCTTAGGGAGATATCTGATTAATTACCAGTCCGCAAAAGGAATGGTGACAATCCCATTTTTTCATATGTATTGTCATCGCGGAAGTGGAGACCGACCAGAAGACTGTAATCCATGATTCTCTCAGCTTCCAAAAATTCACAATCTTGTTCTAGTTGTCTGTCAAATAAATTACAGACATGTTAGAATAAATTCATCTAGATCCAACTGAAATGCCTGACAGGATAAAAGCCATACAGCAAAACCCTAAGGGATTCTTGTTACTTACTTGATGAGATCCTGATACCAATTTTGCTGGAGACGGAAGACAAAATTGAGATCCAGATCCTTGAGGGTAGTTGTTTCATCAATCTCACCCTCAGGCTTATCTGTGGTACGACCATAGGAGGAGCCTTTCAAGTCAAATCTTCTGTGTATTCTGTATTCGGAGCAGAACAAATTGCCCATAACAATGAAACGGGTCTGGTTTCAGAAAACAAAAGATACAATCAAAGACATGGAATAAAATCCAATTCAAAGAGAATCATGAAATTGAGCCTTGTACATACCTTCTGCCCACCGATTGGTTTGACGCAATGTACGCCAAAGAATTTTGTCAAAAGAGTTTTTTCATACCGACAAACATGATTATAATAACTTGGAAGCATCCTAATCAGCACCTATGCACAGATGGAAAAACTTCAGAAGCAATATTGTTGTGCCAAAACTATGTAATAACTAGAAGTATGGTGGAAGCCAGACAATAGTAATTTACCAATTGCTACAAAAGCTCTACTGATTAGAATAGCTCCTTAACAAACTTCAAACTAAACAAAATTGAGAAGTCAATAATTTGGCAACTAACCTTTACTTCTGACTTCTTTACTGTTTTGATCATGAATCTATCATCTTGAGTAAGATAAAAGAAACTGCCACTCTTCCCCGGGGAAGAAAGTTCTCTGAGGGCATCGTTTCCACAGATAGCTAGCATGTAATCAGCTGTGTCAACTTGGAATAGGTCCCTTAAATGCCTGATATGTTGAGGAAAAAAGAAGGAAATAAGAGGGCATTGCATCACCATATATTAAATTAAAAGTCAACAAGGGAAATTTAATAATTCCGAAACAAAATAATACAGAAAAATGAAACCACAACTCATACCCCATCACATTAAACGTGAAGAGTAGTAAAGAGATAAATACTATAAACTTGAATCACATTCAAAGGACTGTAACTCAGAAAACATAGTACCTGAACACCAGGGGACAATAGTCCTTCCACCGAAATTCAACAGACTGATGTGGAGGTGTAATTTTTGATCCTTCAGGCGGAAACCTCGTCCAAAACTTCTCCTTGGGATCAAAATCACTAGTTTTCAGTTCCCTCATGATCTGCGCATGCTTGCCAACAGAGTGCCTAGCAACAGGTTACCAGAATAGAAACTTAAGACCCCTGTTCCAAAAATAGCGCAGAACTATACAAGAATAAAAACACTTCAACCATGCTATCAAAGAATATCAAAATATATAGCTGAAAAGAGACAATTACCGTATGCCCAATTGCAAATTGAGCATCAAATCATAGTTCTTGTGTCCCTTCGAAATAGTCTGACCAGGTTTCTTCACCTCCCCACCATTAAAACAACAAGCCCCTCTCCTAAACTGCTTAAGACCATCTCGATCCAAACCTTCCCTGTAAATTTTTGAGGCCTCAACATTATCAATAATGTCACAAGTAATGTCACCCGCCTCGCCATCACTCTCCCAGATACAAATCCTCGGAAAATTCATAGTACTCCCTCTAGCCCCATCAACAGAAGACCTCTTCCTCGGCGTTCCCGCACTCAGAACCAAATCACCCTCATTACCCTTAAGACAGAGCTCCTTTCCGTTACCAGGACAAAAGGTTCCATTCAATTGCTGAATCTTCATATCCTTGTTATTACTCCAATTACCAGTATAAAAACTCCCATCAGGCCATGTATATAACCCACTTCCCTTGGGCACTCCATTTTCCCATTGCCCTTCGAACTTATTCCCATTCGTCCAAACCAAAACCCCTCGACCCGAAATAACGCCGTTTTTCCACTCTCCTATATACTCATTCCCATTTTTCCAAACATATCTCCCATGTCCATCTTGAAGATTCTTCTTCCAATACCCTTCATAAAAATCTCCATTTGCATACCGTTTTTGCCCGTATCCGTGTTTCCGATCGTAGCTCCAAGTCCCTCGATATGTGTCACCGTCGGATCCGATAAAAGTACCGAATCCTTCCATTCGACCCGCCTTGAATTCCCCTTCAAAAGTCGCGCCCGAGGGCCACGAGAACCTCCCTTTCCCGGAAGCCTTTCCCCTCCTCCACTCTCCCTCGTACATGCAACCGTCGGTCCACAAATACTTTCCCGATCCGTGAGGCGTGTTGCTCGAGAAAGCTCCGATGTAGAGATCGCCGTTTGGGAGAAGCTTCTCTACGGTTATGGTGGTAGCGCTACTGCTGGTAGTGGCGATTGTGGGGACATCGCCAGGGACGACAACGGCGACGGAAGTCGTCGGCGTTACTCTCCGGTGAGCTGATGAGGATCGGGTTCGGTTAGGCAGTACGGGTGGCGGAGGAGAAGGCTGTTTGACGATCTCCTTCCCTGCCAGCAAAACGACTACCGTATCATCTTCTCCGGACCTCTTCTTCTTGGTGCAGGAAACTACATCGTTCGGCTCATCCACGAGCATTTTTCTTTCATAAAGTAACTTAGTCTCTCCTTTCTCACTTCAACAACTTTCTCCGTCTTATCTCTCCTCCTTGTTACTTCAGGCCGTCGGAGTTTTACTTATTCCGAGGACTTCTTCCGGCAGCAACGAAGGAGACGAGCATTTCCCGGCAGCCGGTTGATTAGCCAGTGGCTTTCAGACACTCTCTCTCTAGAAATTTTCCTCTCGTCTCTCTATCACTTTCTCTTTAGGAGTGCTTTGTGTTTGGGGAAACAGGCAGGAGGAATCTTTACTTACAAACCACAGCATACAGAGAGAGAGAGAAGATAAAAACAAAGTTTAACTAATCCTGAGAATAACCGTGAGAAAAAAAATAAAAAATGTCAAAATTCAAAAGGAAAAAGGAAAGAGAGAGAGAGACAGGGCATGAGAGTAATGAGCCGGCTTTTGCCTGGGGAACAGTTGATAAGCTACGATGCGGGTGCAAAACATACAACGCGCACGCACCCCACAGAGATCGACCAGCTCAGCCTAAGCGTTTTCTTTTATTATTTTTCCTGTTTTGTGTATAATAAGTGATTCTAAGCTAACGCTATCTTGTTCTAATCGACAGGTGACGATATTGCCTAGGATCTCCACAGAATACTTCTTGGGGCATAACGAGAAATTCCTGGTTATTTAATTAGGTGCTTTGAAAATGTTTACCAACAAATAATATTTGATTGAGGAGGCATGGTGGACCCAGGTTACCGATTTGTCCCCTGACCCACTGGGAGGCCCAGTTCAATTTATTGGGTTGATTCTTTGATGAGTTATTCAATCTAAAATGTTGAAGTTTACATCTACTGCTATGTGCTTGTTGCCTTCTTTTCTGGTAGACACAAATTTTTTGATTGGATGAGAAAAATGGTTTAGTTGCCTTTCTTTGCACCGGAGAAATCAATTTACAGTTCTGGGAATGATTCCGTCCTTGATTATTCTTCAAGTGGAAGGTGCATATATAAAGTAGGTATCAATTGATCCTGCCTATTTTAGCTATGAGATTTAACTTCTATTAAGCAAAAAGGGCATTGTTTAAAAGTTGTACTACGGGTGAAATTAAATTTTGATATTTACAAACTCCTTTTAACAAATTTTGTAGTTTTGGTATAAAAATAGGGTTCAAATAACATTAGCTTAATTTCTTTTACTTTATAAAAAATTAAACACCAATTTTTATGAAAAAGTCAAGTGATGATTCAGGCGGTTGATTGATGAGGGCGCTCTTTGTGATTTGAGATGTTATAAGAATGAAGATAAACTGATGATGACTAAAGAGATTCCATATAAATAACCATGTAGGATAATATACTAACGTCTTATGATATTTCGAATAATTGGGCTGTAAAAATGGGACGTAACATCCTATTTTCGGAGCCCAATTATCCAAAATATTATAAGACGTGAGCATATTATCTTATAGAGTTATTTCTATAGAATCTCTTTAATCATCATCGGTTCATCCTCATTCTCATAATATCTCAAACTATAAAGAGCAAGCTCACATCAATCAGATGCTCAAATCATCACTTGACCTTTTTTTAAGAATAATTATCACTCCATTACAGATAAAAATATAATTAAAATATCAATATATGTCCAATAAAACAACCAATTCATACTTTTCCAATCAATTCCCTCCCTTTCTTTCCATCATAGACAACAATCTTATGGCTCTCATCTTCTCACCTTATTCTATATGCAACAAAATCTCTGTTTCTCCTTAACAAAAAAAATTATATGCTAAAATTTGTCTTCACTCCTTAAAAATGTAAAAAGTTGATGTATGAAGTACACAAGACTTTCTGTGTTTACGTGGTAATATACACAACATTCTTTTTGCATTTTTATAAAAAAGTTATTTCTACAACTTAAATCTATAAATTTACGATTAAAAAGTAACAATTTTATCGGTTGTTCCAATGTTCACCCTAAAAAATGCATTGGGCTTAATTGAGTGAAATTTTAGACATTTTATATAAAAATACAAACACTTTGATTCTTTGATACAAACATGATATTTCAAAGTTAATTTAATTTTTGATCGAGTTTAAGTTTAAAATATTTAAATAAATTTGATTGAATTTAAAATATTTAAAATAAAATGAGTATACATTTTAAATTTAATTAAATTTAAATTTTATAATACTTGAATTTAACTCGAGATATTATCATGTAACATTTGGAGCAGGTGTGCCTTTGGCTGCCAAACTCTGGAGAGTTCATTTAGGACTCACGCTGGCGTGGGAGAGTAGTTATTGCCGCGTGGTAGTTGAAGTGGACTTGTTACAGGTTATTAACATTCCTCTCTCGTCCACTAACGTTATGACTGACATTAATTTTTTAATGACAGTTATCCGATAATTGATTTATCGAACATAGGAGGTGCAAATTCAACATATCTATCGAAAAGGAAACTAATGTACTGATAGCTTGACTATATTAACCTTTTTATCAGGTTCAAAATTACATATTCTTCATAAGCTTCCGATGATTGCAAGGGATTTACTATACTAAGATATAAATAGAGCGTTTTATCATAGAAATCTACATTAATAGGATGATTTGGGTCGAGCGGTACGTTCCTTTTAGTTGTTTATTTTCCATTGTATCAACCAAAAAAAAAAAAAATGGTACGAGTGCTTAAATGAAAAGGAACAAAAACATTCACGTTTTGCCATAAAGTAAAATTGTGCACGAGAGAATCACGTATAGAGAAATAGTCACGACATCAGCGAGAGAAACTTGAAGCGTCCCGTGTCTCTGTTAACCCGGCAGTGCACGATGGCTAATAAATACCAAATTGATTTCGGGCGATACAGTTTCGTGAACCGTCTAACTAAACTCAAGGTTTCTGCCCACAAGATATGTCAACGCACACCAGCCCATTTACATTTATTACTACTCCAATGCCACATCAATGGAAGTATTCAAGGCCTGTGTGTAACTGTAATATCTACTCTCTTCCAATGTATCAGGTCACCAGAGAGGCATGGAACAGCTGTAACCTTAAAATTCCAAAAGTAGGGAAATACCACAACCAATGGTGACCTAATACATTGGAAGATGGAAAGAAAGCTTAAAATTCCAAAGGTAGGGAAATACCACAACCAATGGTGACCTAATACATTGGAAGATGGAAAGCTGAGGTTTGTGATAAATCATCCACTTCTTATTTCCAGATAAGGCTGGCACCTAGGAACCTAGAGAAGCTTCCAAAAGGATTGAGAAAGATTGGGAGATTTTTACGATAAAGTTCCTTTCTGGGATTTCCTCGACTAGATCATTAAGTACGTAACCATCAATTACTATGTCAAATGTCATGAATTTGATCTTGTACCTGTACCTGGTCAGGTCATTTGTCACTTAGCTATTGTTTCCAAGAACACCCAGACGTGGAGGGTGATGTTATGTTATAGATCCCTTGCCGAATGAGACATAATTATAAGCTGGCAATCGTTGCTTTTGTAATAATCTATGCAAGATACCGTATGGTTAGCCATTCCTCTCGATGTCCGAATATCCTTTTCGTTATCTCGAGTCCAGAACGGATCTTATCTTAGGAATTCACCATACATCAAAATTATAACGTGTGCACATACGAAACGTTAACTTACATGTATTGGTCTCTTGGAAAAGTAATACCTTACATTACATTACATGACACACTTGTTTCGTACGTGTTGGGTCACCTATTCACCGGTAAAAAGATGGACGGTCGGACTGAACCTACCCTCTATTCCATTTTACACGAGAGCACGAGCTATTAGATGCGATTTAGAACAAAAAGTAAAATCCCATCTCATCCTTTAATCAGAGATTTCGAGTTCGAATTTTGAGAATGGAAAAATCTGTTTGGCCAGCACTTTATTCCTTACTGGCTGACCCTGTGCGAGCGGAGATTAGTCTAAGAGTGGCTGATTTAAAGACGTCTTCTTATAAGTTGAGACCCTCCTAAAACACCCTGTTAGCTTTAAAAAAAAAAAAAACTATGTGTCACAACTTGTTATTCTATGAATTGTAAATCTAAACCAAGTTCGCGAAAATGACATTTGATAAAATCTTGAATTCTTATTTAACAATGTTATCTCCGGTTTGTCGATAACATAGGTTACTGAATGCTTATTAATTTCTAACTAATTAATATTTAACCCATATTAGCTGGTTGCTGTTTGTACCGATGCATGATACGTTTGATAGAAGACCAATTGTATTAAATGCCCCAAGCCCATACCACGTACGCTTCAATTAATTTCTCATCGCATCAATTTTATACAGAAATCATCGTCTGTCTTGATTGATTCGTTCTTAAATAATTTAGTCCTAATCTGATAGTTCCTTAAACCAATGAGCGAATCAAATAATATCTCAAATCGTCATTATCAACTTAATAACCTTCCACAGGTATTCTCTTGGTTGGGGGAATTTAAATTTAGTAAGAGGTGAAGCCAAACGGTCGCTTTTACAGTTGGGATGGAGTGGCCTGAGCTGGCACTATGGTGGGACCCTTGCTTCCACCTTTGGGATGTCGTTTTCCAACAGTAAGACGTGCGAGGCTGTCTGCCATCTCAATTGTTCTTCGCGGACATCATCGTCACCCACGTCCCTCCACGTGTGTTTCGCAGCAGTACTCACGTTTTGCACGAACCAATCGCGGCTAGTCTTTCACGTTTTGCACGAACCAATCGCGGCTAGTCTTTCTTACTTGTACTAACGCTAATTTCTCTGATTTATCCCTCGAGTTATCTGTAATCTAAAGTTTTTAGGCTAATTCCCCCCGTTAGAATGATCACTAAGTGCTTGTTTGGTTCGGCTTTTGGAAGTCCTAAAAGCACTTTTTCACACCGCAGAAGTCCTAAAGACACTAACACTAACACTAACCTCTCCTTTTTTCGGTTTGGACCATTTAAAGTATATATTTTTTTTGGTTAGAAAGGCAAGGATGATGTATATGTAAAGAATTAGCATCTATTTAAATGGATACACTTATACCAGTAAAATTTTTATTAGCAGAGATTTTTTAGAAGAGTTTTTTAAGAAATCAATTGACTATTTGGTTGTCATTAAAAAAAATTTCGAAAAAACTTCATACAATAAATTATTTGACAACATAAAAATAAAAAAAACTTTTAATTTTAATTATATTTTATTTT
>JANITW010000002.1:10994339-11005457 GCA_027564335.1 Erythroxylum williamsii | reverse complement strand
AGGAATTAAGGGAGGAGGGAATGCAATGAACATCAAAACCATATTTAGCAGAGAGAACCTTCACCCATAGAGCATGAGAGTTGACAATCATGGTCCAGCCAAGTTTGGCCAGGAAGGCGTCGTTTATTTCTCGAATCCTCCGGATGCCTAAGCCCCCTTGCGTGCGGAGCTTACAAACTTCCTCCCAACGCACCAGGTGGATCTTGGGGCCTTCGTGTGACGAGCCCCACAAAAATTTCCGCATAGCATGCTCCAGAGCATCACACAAACTGCGAGGTAATCGGACCGTCTGCATTGTGTAGTTCGGGATGGCCGAGATGACCGACTGCACCAGGGTGACCCGGCCAGCAAAAAACAACGTGAGTGCGCGACTTAAGGCACGACTGGTCGAGAGGGGGACGTTCTTGGAGAAGTAGCATCTAGACTTATCAGTGTGCACGCGTTGGCCTGAAGCGGTGCAGAACAAGTCCAAAACACCCCGAATCACGCGAACTTGCTCAAGAGAAGCCTCCGAAAAGAGGATGAGATCGTCGGCAAAGAATAAGTAGGAAAGAGGGGGTCCGTGCCTACTCAAACGGACCGGACGCCAACAACCCGAGGACACCGTATGAGTAATCGCTTAGCCGAGCCTTTCCATACAAAGCACAAAAAGGTACGGGGAGAGAGGGTCCCCTTGACGAAAACCTCGCGAAGGCTGAAAGGCCTCGCTAAGCTCGCCATGCCAGTTAACTTGGAAGGACACCGTAGTAATGCATTTCATAATGAGAGACAAAAACAAGGCCGAAAGACCGATAGCGTGAAGAGTATCTTGAATGAAGGTCCAATCAAGGCGATCATAAGCCTTTTCCAGGTCCACTTTAATCGCCATCATCCCCGTCTTACTAGTTTTGTGTTTCATGGAGTGGATAACTTCCTGGGTGATGATGATATTGTCGGTAATCAGACGGCCAAGCACAAAGCTGCACTGGGTCGGGCTGACAAGCGCGTCCATGTACGGTTGAAACTGAAGAGATAAAATCTTAGTGAGAGCTTTATAAAGCACATTGCAAAGCACAATCGGGCGGAATTGAGTGAGAGAAGTAGGGGAGGGGGTCTTAGGAATAAGGACAAGGACAATGCGGTTTAACGCCGACTCCCAAACTTCGAATCACAACTTATTAATTAGAATTGAAGAATGGGTGGTTAGTTGGGTTCGAAACTTCGAATGCTAATTATAAGTCAAATCGCGTGGACTTCACGCGGTCGTTGAGCCCCACCAGCCACGTGGTTGTTCGCTTCTATATATTTGAATTGTACCGAACGGAGCATACCTCACGTAATGCTTATGCTCGTATACAAGATTCCGGTATCCAATCATGAGGTATGTTCCTGATCACAAACGCTGTAATCTTCTGGGGGCGGGCCCAGTTTTGCGTAAAATAAAGGAGTGGGCGCCGAATGTTGTTCGGTGATTTTGGCAAAGTCAGCAAATCGTGCGGTGGTAATAACAAGTCGATTTACGTTGCGTATCCAACAAGAACAACGTAGGGACGCATTGTTCTCACTACGTAATTTGGATTCGGATCGTGTATTATAAGATTTTAAATTAAATTTACAGGAAGAGGCTGTCTTTCGCTGTTAAGAGTACTTCTGGCATTGCCCAGAAGCTCAGGTGTGGCTGCTGAGGGCCCCCATTTCAGTCACCAAGATGCACATCACAACTATCAGATTCAGACCCATGAAGGAATTTGTCTTGTCTCCTACATGAAATGAAATTTTGACAACTCGCGAAGGTCACTCTCGCGTATGTATGTCAAAGTTATAATTTTGTACAATATATTCTCTGGCGGATGAGTTTCCTTCTTATCCATGATTACCAAGATCTCCACCACTGCCACTCTTATGACCTATCCCAACTTTTTTCAGAACCCTGCAGAGAGAAAAAAAGTAAGAGCTAGCTTTCATTTGCTGCGTGTAATTTGGTTATGAAAGTTGAACACTTTACGCCAGGCATGTGAAAACTCTTACAAAGGTAGAAGTTGAATACTTATGCTGAGTTTCCCATTTTGACTGTTTTCTATTTTATGCTTATTTTAGTTATGCCATTATTTAGACTGTTAAAATGAAATCATCATTGTTAATCTTCGGTATCTAATTTTGCCATTAAATTAAAAAAGAGGAAGTCAAAGATGGATATTCGACAGGGAGTGAGCAAATAACAAGCAAGCAAAGCACGTATCATAAATGGCAAACAGGAAAGCACAAGTAGCTGAGTTGAGAATAACATGAATGCCTCCATTTGTCCTTTTCAATTCTTGTCCCAAGATCCCAATTTAGCTTCTCATAATGCAGAAGGTTAGTAAGGTTACATGCGATTTAAAGGTTCATTTTCCTCCAACAATGCATAATGAAATCGTAAAGTTAGGTTACCTTGAAGGGAAGATATCTGTGTATAATGTTTATGCATGTTAAATTTTGGAAAAGGACAGGTACAGGTGATTGAGACACTTGTTTCATTCATTGGCACAAGGACCTATTGCTTATGTCTAGTCGATTCTTTGCCAAGTTTCTTTGTGTTCTTGCCGAACATGGCAATTCCTCTTTCCTTCAGTCCGATGGAAACCTAAAAACAAGAAGGGAAGTTTTTCCATCCTCTGCCACCGTCTTGCCTTGCCTTCCATTGTTGTTTTTATCCCATCTTCTAATGTTTGCTCTAAGTCGACTAAGACACAAAAGAAGGTCATCTTCAAAGGGTCAAAAGAATCAACCGACCAAGTAGTAGTAGCACCCTGTGCTGTGTCAGGAAACGAGCCGTTGCCACAGTAAAACATCTGGATACGTGATTATCGTTTAAACAGCAAACTGTGATATGATGTAAGAGAGAGAGCCCTCAGGAAGGCATGAGATGACATACCAAAAAACATGAAAACTTTCATCTTTTCTTTCGCGGGTGAGGCAAGTCTGTTTGCGACCTTTGAAACTCAAAAAATCGTCACCGGGGCTAGTCTGCTAAGCTGGTAGTCTCTGGAGAATGGAGATGTAGTTGATTGAACGGTCAAGATTTAGTACAAAGTGTCAGTCACTATCAGCCATCTATCAATCTATCAGGCATAGAGACAGGAAGAGAACTGTGATCTGGCATGGGAGAGTGAAAATAAATCCAGATATTGTCATTTCATAACCAAGATTGAGATGGTGAGAGAGGAGAGTCCAAATCTTTTGTCTAACATTATGATATTTTATTGTGTCTAATAAATTTTAATTATTTATTTATATAGATCTTATATATATGTTCCAAGTGGATTCTACATAGATCTTACAAAATAAATGATTGAAATTTTATAAAATAAAATAAGACAAAATAACATTAAACAGAAGATTTTGACTCGAGAGAGGGTTCATAGGTCTGATTTAAAAGCCTAGATCTAGAAGGCAAGACCTGTATATGCATGACGTTGGAAAGTTCGACGAGCCTCTAAAACAATACATTATCCACAAGACATGTACTAACTTACTATTGGGCAAGCCATTTCACTTCGGCCTATTTACTGTATGCACAGGCATTTAGGCTCAAGTTGGAATCACAGCCTTAACACATAAAAGCTGAAAATAAAAGATCTAAAATCCAAAAGTAGTCTGAAACCGCTTGAAAGTGAGAGCTTGTTTCAACATTTTCAGGCCAAGCCCGACCCAAATCAATTCCTCTGTTCCACTTATTTTGTCATCCTCTCTTCATTTATCCTGTAAAGATTCCGATTTCAATTGTCACCATTTTCTCCCGTTCCTCTCTTCAGACTATTCTACGCCTCTCAGCCTCCAAGTCAAAGGTTAATGGGTATCACACAAGTGAAGAACATAGAAAGGAACTGAAAAAAAAAATTTAACCAATTTTTATTAACTGAATTTCAGTTTACTACTTACAGATCATGGCCATGGGGTGCATGAATCTTGTCCAACTCAGTAGGAGATGTAAGCCGCCTAAAGTGCCCAAAAAAATGTTGAAACGAAAAAATTTGGAGCAACTAACAGCACCTAAATGAACTTATTTTGTCAATCTAAATTTGTATCCAGAGGGACTTGGCCGAATACATCAGGACATGAATCCCAGGTTCCCCTTTCTCTAGCTTCCCAATATCCACCGATATACCGATAGCTATCACTTCCTTCATCCTTAGTGAACCAATTTGGCTTCCAGCCCCTCTCCTGCATTTTCCGTGCCTGAATCCAAATCATAAAAACAAAAATACGATAGTTACAGGCATGAAATCAACAGATAAGACAGAAAAAACACAATCAAATTGCTTGAAAATGCATATTACCTGGCGCTGTCGCTGCTCCAGTCGCAATTTCTCTGAATTTGCTAGTTCAAACCTTCCTTCTTCTAGGTATCTCTGATCAGGTCTAATCCTTGAATCTGTAGGTGGCAACTTTTCCTGTATGTAAGAATTACAGCAGACATAATCCCAATTAACTACAAAAGTGTTGAGACAAACAAAACCATATTCCAAATCTCTGGTCCAAATCAAGTGAGAGGTCATTAAGTTAGTTTAAGTATTCAAAGGGTATCTTTTATTCGTCATCCTAAATTAAGGTTTAATAGCTGATGGATGTATAGTAGATAGAACGAGTTATCGCTGCAAACCTTGAGATATTATTACAGAAAGGGATGAACAAAAATCTATTAATGCAAACAAAAATAAGAACGTGAAATCAAGCACCTTAAGCCCAGGGGTCAGCTCATTCAGCGTTATGGCAAAACGTGTCAGGTTATATCTGGTAGGAAATTCTGGAGGCTTGCTTCGTTTCCAGAGCATATGAGCATCTTTTAAAGACTCAAATCCTTTTCCTTTCACAGAACAATCACCATTTACATAGTGCATGCTCTCATCCCATTTTCCAAAGAGAGTTGCAACACTTTTACCACTGCTATCATGAACTATTCCATGTACCTGACAAGTGTTTCCAAAAAGATCAACTTATCGAAATTACATGTGTATACATCTAGCACATTCTTCAGTCAAGTAAAATGGGAAGGAAAAAGTGGCAGAAGAGCAAACTATCATTAGAGAGAAGTGAAAGCAAACCTGATGAGGGTTTCGGTCTATGATAGATTGCTCCTTGAATTTCAGTTTGCATGAAAAGTCACGATTTCCTGATATACGCATTGTACCATAGTGATCACAGTACAGTTTTCCCAATATGAGATTGTATATTGATGTTGTAACCTGATACGAAAAGAGCAACTTATAACAATTCAAAGGAAACGAAGTAGACGCTAATCATTTGTCCATAGTCCATAGCATATATGTGTTATACATATTTACAGTCCTACCTTGCTCCATTTGAAAACCTCTCCATCATCAAACTCCAAAGTCAAAACACCAACAGGGTCAAGCTGAATTGATCGCCCCCAAAATTTACTCTTCAGATTGCTATCACCCCAAAATTTCCATCCTTTACCCTCACAGTGACATGCAACGATCATGGGATGATGACTGACCTGACAAAAATTGTTGACAGGAATATATTTACTCAATGTAAAGGCAGGTGCATCGAAATTCAAAGTAATAATTATGCAATGCTCACTATGTAAACTTCCTACTTATCACAAATTCTGAACCAAAATCATGTCATACTTGGGCCTAAGAATACCCCAAACCTTAGAATCTCCTTAGTCCATCAGATGATACATAAAACAAAAAAGACAAAAACTCAGATGAAAAACATGGTTGCACATTTAACACTTGGAAAGAAGTGGCGAACAGTCAGATTACCCTCATTTAAACGAGATCTTCATGCAATCGACATTATTATTGAGCTGGAAATTGGCACAGATGCACACCATATTGACAAAAGACCATAACATGGGGATCATTAACAGTGGAATTTAAAGAGTAAATGTCAAACCTTCTCTGAGAAAAACCTGAGTCCTTTGTCTGGATAATCAGCCTCATATGTTTCCCCTAATAATGGATTAAATGGCTTGCAAATTCTCCCCTCAGTTGAAGCATATCCAGAAACAGCAAAAGCAGCCACATTAAGAATCCTCATTAGGTGATTGCCCTGGAAAATAGAAGGAACATAAAAAATTTGTTCTGCACAGTAGCCTGACTCCCATGCCTCAAAACACTCCCTTCCCAAGGAAGAAGACAAGAACTGAAAGTATCTGACCTGGTCAATGGATCTTAAACTAGCAATTAAATGACCTCTCTATTCAAAACCAGAGCAAACACTATCCCTAGCCCAACACACAAACAGACACATTCTCCCTTTCTCCCACCACTGCTGAGAATCAATGAAAATGTTCTATAGAGTTGTATTATAAATGCAACAACGAGTTGAAAGGGCTTTTATGTAGTTGTTTGACATAACCAATTTTTTTTAGCTTTTCTAAAAGACCTGGAAAAACTTTGACATTCTATAGAGTTTGCAGAGTACAACAAACCGAATAATTAATGTTGTAATGCAAGACAACAAAAAGAAAAACAGTGAAAATAGCCAAACACCAGAAGTTTTATGTCAGGAGCCCAGAACTCACCCTTTTTCCCCACTCATATGCCCGGTCAAGGAGATATGAGTATTCTAAATCTTCAAAGCATTTCTGTAACGAAGAGAGAGGTTCGTTGAAATAAACAGGAAGACAAACTTTTATAAGGTCCTTTCCAACATTATCCTTTATCATCGACCATAGACTGACCCCTTTTTCTCTCTCAACTGGATCAGGCAATTTCTTACGCCGCTTAACATATGGATAATTTTCCCCAACAGCTCTAATAGAAGGATCAACATCATCCTCTGATTCAACCGCACGAAGACCATCATCATCTGAAGAGAAAGATGATGTCCTAAAATCAGATCCATTACTTTTGAAAGAACCTGAAGACAGAAAGTCTCGAGTATCAAAGAAGGTATTTTCATCATCATCTGTTTCTTCCTCTGCAGCATCAACCCTCTCATTATCATCTTCAGATTCAGTGACACTTCCCTCTGAAAAATTTGCACAAAACATTGTGAAAAAAAAGAGAATGTAAGAGCAAAAGCTAAATCATTGGTAACCTCAAGCTACTCTTGGGGAAAAGCAACACAGTAACATTCAGTGTCAGGATCAGTTTGTACTAGACATCAGGACCATCACAATTAACTGTGACAACTGCCTTTACAAAAGAAACTGTCTAAAATTTGAACTCATTTTTGTCATCGCAAATAACACTTACCAATCTATGAGTTGTTCAACTTAAATATAGTCAGGAAAAATCACCTTGTATTGGCAACAATATAGAAATATCAAATTCATAGTGGCTAATAAAATCAAAACTGGAATTTAAATTTTCATTGCATAACTCACCGCTGGACTTTTCTTGTCTTAAAGTAGAAGAAACTCCTTGATCATTTAACTGTCTTTGGCTCTCATCTACCACAGTATTCTCAAGGTCAACCTTTTCTGTCTACACAGTACAATACAAATGTCAATTACTTAACCGAACAAAGAAACTTGAAATGGTCTTGTATTGGATAAGAGGAGACAGAAATGAAAACAAGTCTGCTTTGATACGTGTATACAATCTATTGATTAAAGACTAAATTCCAACAGACTAAAGACTTCAGTTCTAAAATAGAAATAAGAAATTTCTTCAATCCTCAAGATAAAGAATGGCAGAAATATGATCTTTCATAATTCTATGATGTCATTATCTCAAATATTTAGGGAATGAAAGTCAAATATCAGGCAAAGTTCTTTTGTTTCCAACAGTATCTATCCATGAGGAATGAGAATGCATGTAAAATCACTGACCAAGTGTGATGTGATGCTGCTGCATCTAAGCATTAGATGAAAATAGAGGTTTACTTGAAGAAAGCATTAACTCAAGAATATTTGGGGAAAAAAAATCTACAGAGCACTGAAGACATACTGAGTCAAGTGAAAAAGTCTTTCTAGAGCATCCTACATTCTACAGTTTCAATAACAAGCTAATTATGAAATTCGCTACCATCACTAAAAGTTGTCAGGCAATCAGATTAGATATAAATAACGTTTCACTCTCGTAAAGGCCATCATACTTCAACACCAAGCAAATAAATGTGCATCACCATTTACACATTTTTTGTTTCCAGTCTGAACAACCAATCTACAATTATATGTTATTGTTCATTGTAGTTAGTCCTAGAACATAGTGGTCTCACATATTTTTCTTGATTATACAATTTGATCAAAATGTGCAGAATCTCGCAGAGCTTAAAAGAAAATGAATAGCATTTCTTAATGTAACCAACCATCTCTATGTCATTTGAAAAAGAACGTAGCAAGGAGATTCAACTGCAAATAAGCCCCGGGAAAGATAAATGTCACAGTTTTGTGTTTGTACGCAGGCAGCAGAAGAACCAAACAAAGGAAAAAGGAAAGATTCAATGCATGAGTCTCTTCTACATTTAACAATAACTACTGATCAAACAGTAGCTGGTCAACAAAATTTTGACAAAATGCGATTGTATTTGAAGATGATACAACTTTTTGATGTTTATAAGGAGGCCCTTCTGACAATCAAACTTATATGCAGAAAATCACGGAAAACACCAAAAATGCTAGCAAAACTTCCCCACCTTCTACAAGTTATTTAGAAATATTTAACTTCTATCTTCTAAAAAGAAAGACAAGGAAATTTATCAGATCTGTCAGTAAGAGAAACTGAATAAACAGAAGAATTCTGAATTTGAATGCACTTTGTTTTCTAGTATCCATTACATGTACCTCTAATTGCCGCAGTGTATCAATGAGAAGCCATTGCTTCTGCTTGAGCAGCACAATCTGGTTCTGAAGGGATGTAAACTCATTCCTCATGATAAGCTCGCAATCCTGGATTGCATCTTCTTTCACACCCTCTTCTTGAAGCCTCTGCCTCAATTTCTCAGTTGAGGCAGCCACATTGTCTAAAGGAGCCATCAACTCACTGTTGGACATTCGCGGAAACATGTCCTTCACTGCCTGCAAGGCCTCCATCCAACTGATACGATCCTCGCGTGTCTCTGCTCTCAAATGGAGCCTCTTTGTCCCAGTGAATATGGAGAATCTCTTGTCATCGGATCTACTTTCACGGATTGAAGATACCTATAAACATCAGTCGTAACAAAATCTTTATCAGGTATGAGTTGATTTCCCATTAATGTTATATAAAGAAACTAGATCGTTAGAAATCTATTTCATAGAATTAAATGTGGAAGAATAATTACATGCTGATCAAAATTTCCATTAAAAAATCAGGAATTCGACATAGTCATCAGAGGAAGTCAAAGTATCCATCGAAAATGTTTCCAACGAAATGACGGAGATTAAAAAAAAAACAAAGAAATAAGTCATCGAAACAAACAGGGAATCCATAACAAAAAAAGAGTTTATTGTTAAAAGTAAGTTAAAGGAGATTTTTATATACCTTGAGATGAATTTCCCCAAATGGCCTGCGCTTCAAATGGGAGTTGACAAATTTAGTCCTGGAAATCCTTCTCATAGACTCCTCACCGATGACTTTGGATCCTTTTTCAGTCACCTGATTAACGACGATCTTATCAGGTCCATGAACCTTATAGTACGACAAAACGCCGTCCTGCAAAACAAACCATCTCGGCCTCCAGCCTTTACCGTAATTCACCCACTTATACAGTATACCAGAGATCCCACTCCCTACGATGTCGTTTATCTTAACGTCCACTTGCGGCTCGCGTCCGGACCCCATGCCAGCCGCTCCCAAAACGCGCTGGCTCAGTCGATTATTGCCGTTATAGTCGTTGCCGTTAGCATGATGATGATTGTGATTAGTTGATAAAAAGAGGTTCTCTTGGGATAAACTCGATGTCGATCGGGCATTCGGGTCGGATCTGGAGGTGATTGCCATAGAAATGTCCGGTATTTGCTTCGCCGGGGAGTGATCGGATACGGTGGAGATGCAGCAGAACGGATGCATGGGGTAGGCTTCTCAGCGAGCGAGGCACGGAAGATGGAAGACAACGTCGGTTAAGCGGCGGCGCATAGCGGCTGATGAGTTATCGAGAAGTTTCCTTTTCATGTAATTTTGATATTATTTGGAGCGAGAATGATAAAAGCCTTAAATTATCAGTTAGCGAGAGAAAACCGGTTTGCGAAAAACAGAGAGAGTGTTGAAATGCGAGAAGGTCGGAAGAGAAAGCAAAAGGAGAAAGCGTGACCGGTGAGAGAACGAATACCCGGTTGGTCTCTATTGGACTTTTTGAAAATATTCAACCTAATTTTTATTTTATTTTATTATTTTATAATCCATTCCGGACAGTTTAAATAAGAAGCGGTCAGTTGGGTCGGAGTTGTCATTACGACTCCGTCTCTCTCGGTCCTGTTGTTTGATGTGGGTATCAGGAGCACTGTGATTCTGACACGTAGATCGGTTTAACGTTTGGTCCATCCATCACATCTGTTGCCATGGCGGTTTGAGTATTTGATTTTATAGTTATTAACGATTTTTATATAATTATCATGCTAATGCCCAAAGTCAAGCCAATTCGGCACCTTGAAAAGCTCGTAGCAAACAAAGAAAGAGCGTACATATGCTATTTATTATTCGGATTTTAAAAAGATAAATGTAAATTTATTATCTAAAAGAAAAAAGAAAACAAGCTAGCTGACGTGGAGTAGCCGTGATGCAACGGACGTGTGTACAAGAAAGTGGAGTATGAACACTGTGCAACACTACGGTGTTAGAAGCGGATTAGTCCGTGGAGATCGAATTGTCCGTGTCGCCGTTGGAATATCAGTTGCGGAATGTATACCTTTGTACTGCCACGCGTCGCTTTTGTAGTTCCCTCTGAGCGTGGTCTTCCATCGTAGTTCGTGATTTTGCCATTTGGATACCGTATGTTGTGGTAATCAGTGCGAGCATCCGTTACCCGTTGGGACGGGGGGTGTCAGAAAGAGGGAGAAATCACTGACATATTTACTGACGTGGCAATTTCAATTCTCAATAGATAATTTATTTTCATTTAGTTTAGGCTATGTTTGTTTCTATTTTCGTTTTTTTTTAGTTTTTGTTTTCAAATCTAATAAAAAATTTATTTGTTTAAATTTTTAGTTTTGGTTTCTTTCAGTTTTCAAAATTGATGAAAATCATAAAAAGTAATTTT
>JANITW010000002.1:10955178-10978335 GCA_027564335.1 Erythroxylum williamsii | reverse complement strand
AAAATAGGAAAAAGGAAACCAAATTGAAAAATAAACACTAAAACCTAGATTAAACAACTCATCATATTAAATTTAAAAATGAAAATAAAAAACCAACCATTATAATAAAAACAAACGAGTTAATCAGTATGTTATTATTTATTTTAAATAAATTATTTGATAAATTATGATTAAATGATAAATTCAATACTAATATCAGTAGATCAATACACTTCATAAGTATTTTAAATAAATTGAATGCTAAATTGGAGTCCACAAGGAAAAATTGCAAAATCCTATCCAATTTATCATAATCCATTTGACATATTGGCTGGCCGAGTGTTAAAAGTTCATAAACAAGAATAGTTGAGTGAAATAACTGAAACGTTCTGTATTGGTTGCTCCACCCCCTAAGGGGCCTTGATTTCTAATCTTTCCACAACATATGTACAAGCTACAGAAAATTTCTATTGCAAAACCTTGTTGTGTCGTCTCCAAGGTGCTCAACTGTCATAGTTGCATGCTCGTATAATTGTTATGCTTAGTCATTTTCATGCAGATTTACGTTTTGGGTGGGGAGTAGATAATAGTAGTGGCCTCAAATTTCTTACAAGAACTAGGTGAAAACAAAGAGCTTTCTATCAAAACATGATAACACATGATGATTACATATTCTTACAAACAGATGTGGGATAGGATAAGCATGACTGTTCAATTTCACGGTTTGCTTCATGCAAGAAAGAACATCCCAAGCTGACACACAAGTTCTTTTTTTATACACCTTATTATGTTTTGTATTCTCTCGATGTCACTGTCAGACATTCCCGAAGCTGAAAACAAAGTTTAGACAATTGAGAAAGCAACATACACTGTTGATCTCGTGACGTTATTGACTGAGATGCTGTGGGTGGATCTCTTAGTAGTTGTTGGATCTCACTGCAGAGCATGGACGCTTCCTGGTCATTGGCACAAGCTTCAGCAACAAGTTGAAGCAACTTCGATCCATGGTCATGAGACGAGGATGGTTGGGACGGAATTGGAGGAACTAGAAAAGGGTGTTGAAGTAGTTGAGGAATTCTCCATCTTTCATTGCGGTCCCACGCAAGACATTTTTTCATAAGATCAAGAAGCCAGGGGTTTGATACAGGTTCATAAGTTATTTCATGGTTTGGATCCGTGATCACTTTGAATTTGGCCCAGAATGTCTTGTACTCAGAAAATGGAGTTCTCCCATACACCATTTGGTAAAGAATGCAACCAAGAGACCATATATCTGACGGACGACCACATTTTATAGTGTTTCCATTTGCATCCATCTCATTGCACATGAAAGCCTCGGGAGACATGTAGCTTAATGTACCAACCTACAATTTGTTAGAAGTTTCCAAGATTTACTTTTAATACATACCTATATAGAAAATCAAATGGCTGACATGTAAAAGCAATGGATTATTTTCTAAGATACCTGTGAATCCCTTTGGATGTTGGTCGTATCACTCATTATGGCTTTGGCAATACCAAAATCAATCAATTTTAAAGAACCTTTGACAAGAAGAAAGTTTGCTGGCTTCAAGTCGGAGTGCACTATCCGCTCTTCGTGTATGGTGTTGACAGCTTCAAGTATTTGCTGAAAGATAATTTAACATGATGAATTAGATGGCTAAGCTGATCACCGTGTTTTTGTTTAGAAAACCACCTGAAGTTAGAAAGTAACAGGAGAGAATATCGTGATCTTTCATTGAGTACTCAAAACTATTTAAAAAAGAGGTTCTATATCATATCAAAACAGTTAAAGGATGCATCTCCTATGATATAGCTAATTTCACAGTTATCAGCCACAGGAAGAATAGCAGGTACAGAAAAGTGGTCTCCCATTATCAAGTTGACCTTCCTCAAGATTACAATAATGGCAACAATGTTAATAATTAGCTCAATTGATCAAATACTAGATCAGTGAGAAAGATAGACAAAGAAGACAAATTAAAAGCACTATTAGCAAAGTAATTAAAAATAAGGTTGATAGTTAAGTGTACCCCACAGACCTGCCAGTAGAATCTTAGCCAATTCTCATATATAGACCGATTGAAGCTATCCAATTCTTTCCATTTCTGCGAAAGCATGTGAGCCAAATCAATTTCCCCGTATTCAAGCACCATGTATATATACCCATCATCCTTGACTCTTCCATCCTTATTGCTCATGCACCCATTCATCACTTCACGAAGCAAAGCTTTGTCTGTCACCTGATTCGAAAAGACTACTAAAGATATCAAAAGAATATTATACATAGTAAAGGAATACATGTATATCAAAAATCTTTTGGTATCATGAATTTGAGAAAATATAAAGTAGGCTCCATAAAAGAACTCAAGCGGAGTAACTCTTATTGGCCCACAGATAATATCTTATATACATTATAGCTAAAAACTTAAAACCACTCACAGGCATTGGCGTTGTGTGTATGCATAAATGACAAGAATAACATGGGATGAGGGTTAAGGAATTTTTTGTGAACAATATTCCTAATGTTTCATCTGAAGAGTGTAGATGCCAACTACACTGTGCCACGTTCCACATACTTTGTTCCTTAACACAGGACGTGTTTACTACCTCCTTCACAGAATAACATGTAATTATTCAACACAAATTAAAGTTTAACATCCCATTACTTCGTGAATTTTGTTAATCATATATAGTCTAAGTGCTGCTCTATTTTTCAAATGCATAGTCAACTATTCAATATTTTGTATCAGTTCATAAATCCACACAACCTTGAACAAGATATTACTTGAAACCAATTTCTTTAGGTTGCAAACAAGTACCTCGTAGTCTACTAGTTGTATAATGTTGTTTTTTCCCTTCAGTTTGTTCAGATACTCAATTTCCTGGCAAAATCCATAAGCTGTTGCATAATCACGACCCTTGAGCTTGATTTTCTTGAGCGCATAGATTGTACATTCTGAAGAAATGACTTTGTGAACTTCACTACTTCCTCCACTTCCTATCTTACCAAGCCTTTGGTACAGTTTCCCATTAACTTTAAAGAACATCTCAGGATCATAGGTTTTTTTACGGGGAACTGACACAGCTTTACCACTTGAAACCTTTTCCTGTCTTTCTGGTTTAGCCGGCTCCAACTTGGCATCTGAAGTTATGCTTTTGGGAAATGGAGCTTGATATTGTGCATCAGCGGCAGCATTTGCTGATCCTCTCTCTTTAATTGACTCATCGCCAGCATGAGAAGGATTGATTGGAATGTCAGTTTCCTTGGGAACACTACTATCTTGCTTTCTGGGCAGGTTACTTCCCTTAATTTGAGAATCCATAACAGAGGTGGAAACTTGGGTTGCATTGACTGGATGTTCAATCAGAACCCCACTTGTATCCTTCAGTGAAGGATGTGAGAGCTGGTCTGTATTCCCTGTATTCACGTGTTTAGGTTTCATATTAAGATCTCTTAAATCTTCAACTGCCACTTTAGAACTGTTATGTGGATGCAGACGGGAGGAATGAGTAGTCGAATTAAGCATGGGCGCTGAAGTAGAATTAACAGATGTTGTGGTGGGACATGATGACCCAACAACCGAGGACTGAGTTGCAGGTTGGTTCAAAAAACTCCTTAACTGTTGAAGATGGTCCTGAATAACCAATGTTCTCTTTGGCAATGGACCTATTGCACTTTCAGATCTTAAAGTGTTATCAGATTCCAAATTCTGAAAGTTCTGATGTTTGGAATCATCTTTGATAGTGTTCAGTGCCTCTGCTTGGTTGCTTGCATCCCAATCCATTTCTGTCAATGAAAGTGAACTTATATGAGAAGATAAGTTCCCCATTACAGTGGGCATACCATCACGGGGCCCTGCATATTGGAACAGACGAAACAAATACATGCAAAGCAAAGTGACAAATTTATGAATTATCAAGAATTCATAAACTTCAGACATAATGTCATGAAAGTGGCAAATAATTACTGCAGCACAATTGACTTGAGATATAAACTGGAAGTGAGAAGGAAAGTAAATTACCCTGGAAATTGGCAATTGTTTTCATCTGATATTGAACTTTGCTCTTTCCATCAGCATTTTCAGATTCTCCAAGCAAGGAAGGCGCTAGATCATTTTCTTTGTGATCAATGCAAGATTTAATTTGTTCTCTCTTCCCACAAAATGGGTTGTAGGTCTCATCTGTGGTCTTTGTGATGGTGCCTAGCATGGAAGGTGGCGTAATCGATGCATCTTCTTGAGTTTGCTTAGCAACAGAAATTACATTTTTGGTATGTACAGCAGAATCCTTTATACTGTGAACATGAGTTGATGCAACATTTTCAACCGTCTTTGAGCTTATGCTAGGACCGACTTCTGAAGTTGTATTTCTAGACGTTTCACGTTGGGGGACCACTATACGCCTAGGCATTATACTATTAGTCTGCATTGCACCTAAAATCAACAAACAAGTCATTTGTGCTTTTAACAATTATTGGAACAAATTTATAGGAACCAAGGTGATCCAACATCACCCAACACCAAAGCTATCCACTCCTCCAAATTTCTTTTTAACAAAACACATGTCAGCAGTTGCAATCTGAGTAAATAAAGCATCTACTACTAACCTACAAGATTTTTTTCATTGTACAAGGTTTAGCACAACTGGAAGTTATTTTCTCGGGAAGTTACTCCAATTGAGGATGCTCTCAAAGGTTATCACTTTAAAGGTTCAAAAAAGAAGGCAACAATACACTGCAAATTTGAAGAAGCCCATTCCAGATTGGTAATTGTTTACTTACAAATTTCCATAACCTAAGATTTTGTGTGTCCTAAACTTATGGAACTTATTTGCAAGTTAAAATTTTGGGAATTCTGTGCAACTCCACATGTCATGTGTGTGGGGACATTGAAAACTACGGAATGGAAATCCTAGACATAAATCACTTAAATTTCCTTCAAAATAAGTTAAATAGAAAAGCGAGTTGCATCCTAGTCGAGTTATAACATATACTAAACCAAAACATCATAACTGGCACAAAGCACTGCTCTTTTAGCAGGTGGGAGGAAGAAAGTTAAACACTCTTAATTCAATTCCAGTCCTGTTTCAAACAAAAGGTATAGAGAGATTCCAATGAATCCAATAGTATTAAATTGATTACTTCACATATAATAATTTTCTCCAATATGATTCATTTCATTCCTAAAAGGATTTTCAAAATCACTTGATTCCAAACAAACACGCCACAGCCATCAATTTTTCAATTTTTAAGCTGTTCCGACAAAAGAACTAAAAAAACCTGCTTTGCCTAAGCATGTTCTATTCGGTACGGGTACCATAAGAGCCAAGCATTACATAAAGCCATAATTTCCGAAAAAATGTGATGAAAAGCAAAGGGATAAATAAAATAACAGTTATTCATTTGATAAATCTACTGCGCAAAAAGAGGGGAAGGAAGGTACCGAGGGGACGATGACGCTTGAAGGCGGCTTGAACATGACGGAGAAAGTCCGGCGGAGAGGAAGAAGAAAAGGAAGATGAAGAAGACGACGTCGGGTTTGCGTTGACAATCGGACGGGCGAGACTCTTCAGCGGCGGGGGAAGGTTAGCCTCCCTGTCCATGGGCGGATCTTAGCGGCATTTCCAACGGCAAGAAAGCCGAACTGAAGAACAAATTAGCAGATTGTACAAGTTTGTGTAGGAGATTCAAGTGTAGGCTCCATCGTGTAGTATTGAGATTTGAGAGGCATCGTCAGTCACTGTCCAAGCTGAGAGAGAGAGAGAGGCGAGTTTTGAAAATGGCTTATTGGCGCTCTCTGGTCCTCGTCGAGAGCAGCTATTGGGCCATTCTCGGCGTCGTTTCCTTATACTATAATGGGCCATTATAAAGTGATAAATAGACTCGATTCAAAAGTTCCAGTCCAAGTTTGGACCAAGAATCTTTGGATAAGGGATGCTGATTGGTTGCTCCACCTAGCCCAACACATGTAAAGTTCAACGGAATCTCACACAGGATCATTTATTATTTTTTAACTAATATGCCCTAGTATCGAATCAGATCTTCTTTCTGTAAATCAGTTTTTACTTTATTTTATTAAATCTCATTCACACATTTATGTAAATATTAATTAATATTATATTATATTAATTAATATTAGAGTGGATAATAACACTTTTGATCTACTATTAGAGTTAATTTTAGAGCATTTTCAAATTTTCGCATTCTCATAATTGTATGTTTGTTAATAAAGAAATGGAATTTATTGGAATTGTATACTTATAAGCTGTTGCTTCTCCATAATTATCTGATGACAACTTCAAGTTCTATGTTTCAATGTGTCTATCTTTTCAATATCACCACCACTGTTACGAAGGAAGATATGCTTAAAATATTCACTTATACGAATCATCTGTTGTTGTTTATTGTTGTGTACAAGAGAAATAACCAAGAAAATGAGTTAAAAGAATCCAAAAAGTGGGTCGAAAAGGTCATTTTCTCTTTTAACGTTATTGGCTATGAAAATTTTAATACATACACGTATAAAGATTTTTTTTTCAAGCAATGAAGTTACCAAGAAACCTACATTATTGTGTAAAAGCATACCCTTTTCTCTAAGAATTGAAGATAAAAGCAATATTCAGGATTAGGGTCTTGCTTAGATGTTTAAAATGGAAAAGGTTGACCTTTTGGCTATGTTTTTCCATTGTTGTTTTACAACATACTAATACAATTTTGTAGCAGAAGACGAGAAATTATATAGTCAAATTGATTTTTTAAATCATATGTTACCCTATTGTTTTAGTTAATTTTGATGATGGATCAAGGTTCGCTAACATAAAGAAAATATTTTTCACAATGAACTAATCAAATTTTCAACTTAAAATTAATCGGTTATCAATAAAGGTCATTAAATTTGAACTTAAAATGAATTTTTTTAGTTGAATTGGTCATGGTTCGTAATAGAGGCTTTTGATTAACCTCTCGAAAGGAATCAATTCACAGTTTTGTGTTCAAGACTTGTCTTATTAGATGTCTATTACAACAAATTCTTCTTCAGGCCCTCCACTTGTTGCATTTTTTCAATAGTTTGAATTATATATCATCATACAACTTTAATTTGATGGTGCCAATACCAACGATCTTAAGAGCTTGATCATTACAGCTGTACATTGATCCTCCAGAGATAGATTCATACTGATGGGGCCATTCTCTTCGAGAGGTCATATAAAAAGTAGTTGCTAAATCAAACAGCTAGACATCAACAAATCTTCTATTTCCTCCAATAGTTGTTACTGCTTCACAAACCATTGTGTTTCCATCATCTGAAGTGCTTCAAACGTTTCCTTAAGGAACAAAATCTTTATTGTTTAGATTCCAACAATCCTTTTTCATATGACCTTTCTTGCCACAATTGTTGTACTTATAGTTCTTCTTACTCTTAGATTTTGATATATCATGATTGTGACTCCCACTTGGACCATGTTCTATTGATCTACCTTGTCATACCCACATAATACCCCCTGGAGGATACGTGGATGTCACACAAAATAGTACAAACAAACCAAAATATTTCGCAGAAGTATAGCATTCAAAAATAAACATTTCCAAAAACAAACGAAGCATTTCACCGTGCATTTTCAGAATCTCAAACAAACATACAATACATATCATAATTTCATAAACCAGCCTGAATTAAGGTTATTACAAATCTTTAAACAAAAATTCAAAGTTATATACAAGCCCAAAATAAACTCAACAAAATACATTTTAGAGCAATACAAAACTCAGAGTTCTTTGGCCAATATTGTTGACTTGTCCCATTCCTTAAGTCCTTCTCTCTGAACCTACACAGGACAAATCCACCGTGCTAAGCATATAGCTTAGTGAGTAATAACTCATCTTTACATAAACTGATAACTCGTCACAATGAATCATGTAACAACATCAACATGCATTCAAAGATTTCTTTAACAGTAAGTCGGACATAATGCATTTCAGAATAGATTCTTATAAATAACAAAACTGCATAACACAAGAGGGTATAAACCCTTCAGAATCAGAACATAATTTAGTTTATGTCAACATCAAACAGATATCAAAGTACAAAATAAGATGATTGCTAAATCCATTTATAGAGGCGGGCAACTGGGCTCATACAGGGGAGACTGAAGTCTCGATACTGAAGTGTCCAGGAGAGGCCGAAGTCTCGATACTGAAGTGTCCAGGAGAGACCGAAGTCTCGACATCGGAGTGTCACAGGAGCAACTGCAGACCTTTCTAGGCATGCCTATTTACCCATAACTAGGACTCAACAGTTTTAAAACAAAACAAGGTCATTTCAGACATTACATGTGCAAAGCAACTAGTCAATCATATTTACATGAAAAAAACACTTCCAATGTTATAAACATGCATCAAACGCCTTGGACAATCATTTTCCAGAATTCATAACACAATTAGCATAAATCAAAAAGCAGAAAAAAGTAAGGTAAATAGCACTTCAATATCTCATTCATCAATCAATACATCGGGCCTTCATGTCCAGAATTAGTACACAATTCAGTACACATTCATCAATATCAATTTAAATTCAGTAATAAATAAAATAAATCAAGGTGAGACTATCTTAGGTGCCCCAAAAAATTTACCGTCTAAATTACTTACAATTGCTCTCATTTGCTTATTGCCTTGAAGTCCTGGTAATATCTAGAAGTGATCATTCTATACGTTCCTCTATAACATTTAACACATATACAAATCATTATTGTGCATGATTAAGAATTCATTAATGTATATTGAATATGTATAATGCATGCTCATGTCAATTCTGGGTATCTTATTGTATTTTTCATCATCAAACCGATCAGATATCAAAGCCCTCATTAATAACATTTTATAATTTGGACCAAAATAAAACAATGTGCAATCAATTTCACAACCTAAGCGACCACTTCAGATTTTTTTACCCATATGATTTCGGGTCAACTTTGCATAATTAATCTGGTAGGGTAAATGATAAAATTAGGCAACACTTCCTTTTGGGAAGCTTTTCTATAATGTCTCAAGTTTCTAATGGCTCCAAAATAATCCAATTTGATTCAGTATTAAAAGAGTTATGCACAAAATACCACATACTATACACATTTGAAATTTTAGCTAGTACATGATCATACCCTCTATTTTCACAATTCATATCTTTCAGCTCAGATATCAAAAAATTACAAATTTTATACCAATTTAAAGCTAAGAGAATAGGATACAACTTTTGTGAAGACATCTTAGTCTAATTCGTGACACATCAATACAGTTTATTCAATAACCACAGGACATGATTTCTGTCCCTGACAGTGCTTCAGCTTAAGCTACAACTCACTTTCATGACTATTTTGAATATCATAGAGATAGAATTAAAATTTGACTTCTTCACAAAAGCTGTAGAATTATGTCTATAGTTCAATTTAAAATAAGAATAATTTCATTTAGAAATCTACATATCAAAATATAACTAAAATACCGAAGCATGTTCAGAACATTCCAGTCATCAAATTCTAGCACACCTCAGCATTTTCATCTTAACACCCCCCTTTCGGGATAACTTTCCATGATCTTTATGAGAAAGAAAATGGTGTATTTTAGTAACACTTGCTTCTACAAAATTATTACACTATGTTTCCAGTTTGTAATAACACCAAAATTGCACAATTTGAGTCGATATACTGAAAGTTATATCCAAAAGAGTTCAGACTTTTTTTAAACTGTAACAGAATTCCTAACTCTAATTCCAGCCAGTTTTTGAGATGCTTAGAGATAGAATTAACATTCAACTTATCAGAAAAGTGTATACATATGTCTCTAGTTTAATTTGAATCAAGAATCAACTCATTTAGAAATACACAAATCAAGTTATAATCAAAATACCAAGACGTGTTCAGTGAAAATTTTCCAGTTCACAAGATTCCAACACACTTCTTCACCAATATCTCACATATGTCATTCCAATTCAGGCATAACTCTCATACTACAAAACATATCATAAAGATCATATTGTCACTTACTTTTTAGGCTTTCAATACAGCTCAAACTCCATATTAAATCAAGTCTCCATGCAAGCAAAATTTATCACCAACTTAGGATGAAAACAAGTTGATTTTGGACAGCAAGATGAAGGTAGCTTTCAGCTAGTTTTATTGGCTGTTATGTGAGAGATTAAGGAGTGAATTTCATATACCAACTTAGCTAGGGAAAAGACTAGAATATAGAGAAAGGTTGAAGCAATTTCGTGGAAGAGATATAAGAGAAACAGCAGAAATGTTGCTACTGGAATTTGCTTCATCAACATGCTAGGTGTCACCATTCAAGCACATCAACATGTTAGGTGTCACCTTTCAAGCACAACACTTGTCCTAAGGCATGTCTTACATTTGACAACTCAAGATGCTACCACTAATCCACTCTAGATGCTGCCATATGTCACTAATTAATCAGTCCATATGTCTCTTTAGTATTTGTAATACCCCACTCCTGTAAGACCCGGACTCGACATCAATGGTGATATCCGAGTCCGTGCCCTGTGAGGGTGGCGTGATACATCACTTAGTCAAATCATAGTACAAATTTTTGTTTCGAAACAATCATACACTTACATTTTATGTATGTTGCGGAAAACAATTTACATAACAAAACCGGTAAATACATTGACCACGAGGGTCCTCTTATAAATACACAATAATATAACACCAAAGTCCTCACACTAATGCAGACGCAACTGATCCCGTCCTCTTCTATCACTCTCAAGCGATCACTATACACCCGTTGCCTAACGGGGTATTCTTCTGAGTCCTGAAAAAAATAATTGCAATTTTGGGTGAGTTTTGCGAACTCAGTGAGTGACCATCATCGATGGTCCGCTCAATCATGTAACAAAATCAATTCATAACCTATATTCACATTGCTGCCTATTTGATCTCATTTTACAATTCACATACATCTAACTTTATCTCATAATACACTTTCACAAAATTGGCCATTTACACACTTACAGAAATTCACATTCATATATCCCAATAGTTAAGTGTTGGTTAAACCAGAATTGCCTAAACCATGCTCTGATACAAAAAATTATCACATCTATATATACCCCCTAGGAGGATATTACGAGTGCCACACATACACAACATACAGAATACAAAACATTTTGAGGAAGCATAGCATTAAAAAATAAACATTTCCAAAACACGAAACATTTCACACATGCATTTTCAAAATCTCAAACAAACATATAATACATATCATAATTTCAAAATATGCCTGAATTAAGGTTATTACAAACCTTCAAACAAAAATCCAAAGTTATATACAAGCCCAAAACAAACTAAAAAAACTTTTTTGAGCAACATAAAACTCAGACTCCTTTGACTAATGCAGTTGACTTGTCCCATTCCTTAAGTCCTTTACTCTAAATCTACACAGGGCAAATCTACCATGCTCAACATATAGCTTAGTGAGTAATAACTAAACTATGTATAATTTGATAATTAATCATACTTAATCGAGTTATAGCACAAGCAGATATTTAAATTTCAGAATAGTTACATAGTTAACATAATTGAGTATCAAAGAAGGCACAATCCTTTCAGTTCAAAACATCATTTTGTTTATTTTAAAATCCAACATATATCAGAATATACAATCAAATGACTGCTAATCTGTCAAAAGTGGGTAACGGGACTTATACAGAAGATACCATAATTGGTATCATATCACAGAAGAGACTTGCGACTCAATAACAAAAGACACCGAAATGTCAATAACAGAAGACACTAATGTGTCAGACACCGAAGTGTCAATAATAGAAGACACTGAAGTGTCAAACCAAAGTATCACATAAGCAGCTGCAGACTCCTCTAGGCATGCCTATTTACCCACAACTAGGACATAACATATTCAAAAATAGAAATATCTGAAATTCAATTTACATATCAATCAATATTTTCATACTATGTATTCAAGCATATCACATACTTATAGCTTTGCAAATCATTCAATGTTCCAACTTAATAGCAAACAAAATAGTCAAAGCAAAACTATCAATATTGACCATCTAAATTACTTACAAAAGCTCCCTATTTGCTTATTGCCTCGGAGTCCCAACAATATCTGGAATCGGTTGCTCTAAAGATTCCTCTAAAACATTCAATACAAACATAAATTACTATTGTGCATAATTATGAATTCAATCATGCACATTTATGTATACTGAATATGTATGATGCATGTTCATGTCAAAAATCTGGGTTTCTTATCCTTAATCTTATCACATTATCGATCATGTGAAATCGTACTCAATCCCTCAATCTAAATTTATTTCACAATCCACCTTTGGGTCCACTTTGCTCAATTATTCTCATCAGGAAGGTAAGGTAATTAGGTAATACTTCCTTCTAGAAAGTTTTCCCTCTTTGTTGTAGGTTTCCAATGACACCAAGTTCATCCAATTTGGTTTAGTATTCAATGAGTTATGCTCAAAATATCACAGACTGTGTACATTTGAAATTTTTGGCTAATGTACGATCATGTCTCCAAGTTGTACACCTCATAACTCTCAATTCCAATATTCAAAAATTACAAACTTCATACCCATTTAAAGCTAAGAGATACAACTTTGGTGAAGACATCTCAGTCTAATGCAGCCTACATCAATACATTTTATTTAATAATCAGAGCACATGATTTCTATCCCTGGTAGTGTTACAGCATCAGTCAAGACTCAATTTCAAGCCAGATTTTTTAGAAACAGTATTAAAAGTCGACTTCTTCAAGAAAGTTGTAGCCATATGCCTCTAATTTAATATGAATTAAGAATCAACTAATTTTAAAATATACAGACCAATATATCATCAAAATGCTGAAGCATGTTTCAATTTATTAAACCTCTTCAACTTCATAATGTCATTCATGAAACCTATCAAATTTCTAGATTTTCATCTTAAGTAGATTTCGGGTCAGATTTGTATGACGATTTTGACCTAGACAATGAGGTATTTAGGCAATACCTTCTACTAAAAAATGTTCCACAATGTCTTAAGTGTTCAATGAGATCAATTTCATGCATTTTAGTTTAGTATCATTCAACTTATAATAAAAAATATGCAGACTATTTTCATACCTTGACATAATACAATTCTCAACTTCAAGCCAAATATCAAGACTCTTTAGGACATATTCCAGTTTTGATTTCTTCATGAAAAATTTAGGCCTATGTCTCTAGTTTACTTTATATCGAATTCCATCCAATTTGGGTATTCAAAGATTAAGTTATGTTCTAAATACAGATGTATATTTAGTAAAACACTGTATGTAGCACTCTAGCACACTTTATATAACTCTAATTTCTATAGTCCTTCAGCACACTTTCTGCATATTTTAGTTTTGTCTTTATCATTGAAACTCTTCTTCCAACAACAACCACACATGCATTGATTCACAAGCATGAAAATATACACCATTCATGCATGCATCTGTTAAAACATTAAAACACCCATGTAACTTACTTGACTTAAACTTCTCTACCTTCAACAAAAATTTCAAAAATGGGGAGAGTAACCAAGAAATTTCGATGGATGGAAAGGAACAAGGATTTAGTAATAATAAAAAAAACTCAAATGGTAAAAGACTTTGAAAGGAGTAACATTGATGTGAGAAGCAAGCATATAAACCAATACATAGAAATGAGCAAGATAGTTGTCTTCGGTGATGAACAATAAAGAGAGTGTTTTGGTGAAGGTGATATTCGATGAAACCAAAGAAAGAGTTGCAGAAACTTTTTTACTTTTTTTCCTATTGACTAGATGTCTCATTTAAGTCTTGACACATGTCTCCAATGCATGTCTTCCATTTGTCCACCAAATATGGTACCATTTGTCACTTAACTATTAGTCCACATGTCACACATTAATTTATCCATTCGTCACTCTATAATTTGTCCATTTTTCAATTAATTTCTAATACAATTGTCACATTTCTATTCGTCCCTTATTTTTCCTAGTCCAAAAATACCCCAAATTTTCAGAAATTTCCTAAAATTCACCAAAAATTTCAAAATAACACTAATAGTCTCCAAATGAATTTTTAACGCAAATAATCTACAATTCACATTTTAATTACATTTAGAAACCAATTATACCTGAAAAATGTCATGAATGCATATACAATTATTTGTATATGTTAAAATTCATATGCACTTATCAGCGAATACTCAATTATGAAAAGCATATGATGTACTGAAAATTCCTAAATTTTCTAACCCCTAATATGGGGAGTTACAATTTCATCAAATACTAAATGTCTTGATTCTTCTAACTTCCTTATTCTTTTATTGTAAACTCTAAGTCCCTTACTCGTGGTGCTATAGCCCAGAGAAATGGCTCATCTGATCTTGCATCTAATTTTCCAAGATTGTCATTTTCATTATTTAGAACAAAGCACTTGCAACTAAACACTTAGGAATAAGCAACATTCGATTTTCTTCCTTTCAACAACTTATAGGTGGTCTCCTTAAGTATAGGTCTTATAAGACATCTATTAAGTACATAACATATCATGGATACTACTCCTGCCCAGTATCTATGAGGTAGTCCACCTTCATACAGCATGGTCCTGGCTATATCAACCAAAGTTGTGTTCTTTCTCTCTATAATTCCATTTTGCTAAGGCATCCTTAGACTAGAGAAGTTATGAGTTATACCATTGCTATCACATAATTCTTTAAACTTTCTGTTATCAAATTCTCCTCCATGATTGCTTCCAATTGAAGTGATGCAGTACCCTTTTTCTATCTGAAATTTTTTGCAAAACTTCTCAAACACTTCAAAAGCATCATCCTTATTTGATAAGAAATAAACCTATGTAAATATGGAGTAATCATTTACTATAATAAAATCATAATTTTTACCACCAAAACTTTAAGTTCTAGTGGGATCAAATAAATCCATATACATAAGTTCAAGTGGTTGGCTAGTATACACAATATGTTTAGGATAAAAGCTACTTCTGACTTGTTTGCCTTTTAATCAAGCCTTACAAACTTGATTGTTTTCAAACTTTAAGATTAGTAGTACTCTTACTAACTCGTTTTTGGACAACTTTGATAGAATGCTCATGTTGTCATGTCTAAATCTTCTGTGCCAGATAAACAAATCCTTTTCTAGAGAGATAAAACACTTAGCAAATTTTGAGGACAAGTGTTCTAGTTGAGCACAATATATATTCTAATTTTTAGGAACCATAAACACAATATTATCATTATGAATATCAATAAATTCACAATGAGAAGCATAGAAAATAACTTTGTAACCTTTGTCACACACACTTAACAAGTTGTGTTTCAAACTAGCAACAAAAAGAACGTTATCAATAGAGGTAGAGTCAGAATTACCAATTTTAGCAATTTCGGTGACCTTTGCTTTATTATTATTTTTTTTACAAAGACAACATCACCTCTATCTTTTTTTTCATTGTAGTTGAAGTGTGATATTTCACCTGTCATGTGTCTCGAACAATCACTATCAGCTATCCATTGATTCTATATTGTCTTTATTTTAAAACATATCTCATCATCTCCTGATGTAGCCATGAAGCAAATGTTACTGACTTTTTCTGGCTCTTCTTCTTTAAAGTTTTCAGAATCCTCATCTGACCAGGCTGTAATCATCACTTGCTTTCCGGATTTTTTGTTCTTTGACTTGTACTTTTAAAGAAGAGGAAATTTTAGTCTTGTGTGTCCAGGTTTCTTATAGTGATAGCATATGATTTGATTATTATGTATGTTATTATTACTGCTACTGCCTTTTGATAGGAACTTGTTGTTTCCACTTTCTTATTTCCTTCTCTTTTCTTTATCAACTTCTTTTTATAGAAGTTGGCATATTTTCTAACCATCCATCTATTTACAACTCAGTGTCACTTTTATCACCAATTGATTTGTTAGTTGCTTTCCATTTTCAATAGGAGGATCCTTCATCTCGCCTAAGCTCGATTTAATGGATCATTAAATTTCCTTGTAGCCAGTCGAGCGAAATAGTGTCTAGATCCTTTTTTGTTTCTAAAGCTATCAACTTAGGTCTCCATTCCTTTGGTATTGACCTCAGAATCTTAGTTACAAGTTCTTCTTTGAGATATATCTTTCCTAAGTTCTTTAAGGTTGTGATGGTGTTCTTGAAGCGTCCGAAGAATTCATCGTGGTCTCTTCCTGATTCATGCCAATAGTTTCATATTGATGCACTAAAAGACTCATTTTATGCTTCTTTTCCTCCTTCGTTCCTTCAAATGTGACTAGTAGTTTGTCCCACATTCCCTTTACTATAGAATAGTAGGATATTTTATCATCTTCTTTTAGAGATAATGCACAGATCATATGATGTTTTGCTTTAGCATTCAATTATGCATTTCTTCTATCAACATCAGTCTATACTTCTACGTTATCTAAACTAGGAAGTGTAGCTTAAACTCTGATGGCTTGCCAAACTTCAATATCTATAGAATGGAGATAGATTGTCATTCTCTCTTTCTAGTATGAGTAGTTGTTTCCATTGAAGTAAAGAGCCTTTGAGATGGATTGTCGTTCAAAACTTCTCATATTGTTTGCCATAATCTATCACGTGTTGTAAAACACAAAAATGTGAAACTTTGCTTTAATACCAAATGATAAAGCACACATACACAAGAGGGGGTGAATTGTATGTGAAAAATTTGCAAGTTCTTTCAATCAGTCTAATAAACAGATCCTAGTTAACTAATAAAAACAGTAGGAGCCTATCAGGCGATAAAGCCTTTTAAACGACAAGAGCTTGTTAGGCAATAGGATCCTTTTGTGGGATAGGACCTTACTTAAACAAAAGGAGCCTATTATATTATAAATCTTGTTTAAACAATTTAAAAATATAAGGCGCCTGTTAAAATTAAAAGGAACCTCTTGCAAGTTGAAAATAGAAGGAGCCTCTTTTAAAAGAATACATACACAATATAATGCCAAAGTTTAAATGTTAAAGAGAGAGAGAAGAAGAACACATTTGATTTATACTGATTTGAGTTACAACCCAACCCTACGTCCAGTTCCCAAGTATCCAACTTGAGTATTGCACTATAAAAATCCAAGTATTAAATTTAATGAGTTTCTCTAAACTCACAAGTATATATTTTTCAAGGTTCTCTAACGTCCCACATTCGAAGCGTTTATGAAGCTTCCAAAAGATCACAGAAAGTAAAATAACAAATTTTCTCTTGATCGAGTGATTTCACTTTCTAAGGCACGATAAGAATGTTATAACTCTTAAGAATATAAATGATACTCAAATGTTTCAAAAGTCTGAGTATGTTCGTTGCTTTATAAGTGCTGTTGCTCTTTTTTAAATAGTCAATTTCTTCAACTAGTCTTTGCTTTATTTTGCATCCTTAGTCAACTGGATAGATTTAAATTTGAATAACTTCGATGTCATCTTTGTCAAAAATCTTCTAATAATCACGAAGCTAATATATGAACTTTATAATTAGTAGGATCCTATTGGATAAACCATTTCTAGTAAGGTAAGTTCATAAAGAAGGTTCCTGCAAGAAAGAAAGCATATTTCTTATGATTTTATTTCCTTTTGAGAATTAGACCACTAATTATTCAAGAAAATAAATCAAATTTGAATTTTGAAATATATATAGTTATCATCAAAATCGTCAATCATAAACCTCGAGTTAACATTGTACACTCATAACCAATTAAAAAAAATACTTTCACAAACTTTACAATCTTTACAATTGCGAAATTCAATTAATTTAAGGTGCAAGGGATGTTGGATGTTAAGGGGATATTAAATATATTGGAGTTTGAGTTCGTCAAAACATGATTCATGAAGAAAGAAATAACATGTATAATAGCAATAAGTAGGACTTGAAAATTGTGAGAAATATGCTATAAATGGAACCTTAATTTTCTCAAGAATAAAGGCTAAACTAAGTTTATGCTTTTGGGAAAAATGGAAAAATGCAACTTTAATCCCATTATCATTCAACTTTTGGTATTGGTTGCCAATGAAAGGAATCACTCGAACACAAATCATGTTGAGGAAAAAACTACATTCTTCACAATGGTAACACATGTTATTATCATGGTAGATATGACATCCATCACATATAAATCTTTTGAGAAGCTCTCCTCCTATCATAGAAAGAGGGTGTTTATAAAGATTGTGTTCTATTTTGAGTGGGAATTCTGCACACTCCTTATGCAAATAAATTTAGCAATATGAGCATTTTTAACTTAAACTACTCTTCACAAGCTCTATACATAAATAACATGAGAAATCAGTCATATATATTAAATAGTTCAAAACATGATTATTAAATTTATCTTTAATCTACATAAAGGAAAGAAAGAGCAAAACAAATGTTTTGCATAAATCAAATACATATATAATGTGAAAATAAATTTACTTTTATCAAGATATTCTTAAAATATATGTTAACCATTTTTGAAAGTTGTATATGTTAAATATTACTTTATTATATAAGGTACTACCATAGTTTTAAATGCAATGATAGATAGTTAGAAACACATAGTTACTAGTCATTTATACAGTCATTGAATAATGAAAAAGTGTAAATTCAAGTTCAATGTAAAGACCCAATATTAAACTACTATTATAACTCTTTTGTACATCAATAAATACAAATTCAATATTTAATTCTTTAAATGTATAAAATTAAATATATTTTATTCCTTTTTTACTTTTTTTAAAGATGGATCCTTTTAAGATTGATATCTCTAAAAATATTAAGAATTTTGGATTCATGATACTGAAACCTCTCTTGGTATTACTATATATTTTTACAATATCAATTTTTATTAAATTGATTTAATTAGTTAAATAGATACAAGTTCTAATACTTTTTGAATTATTAAAATATGATATAAAATAAATATATTAATTTTAAAATTCATTATTAATTGTAATATGAATGAAATTATAAAATATAAAATGAAATAAAATGACCTATATAACTAAACGATATCATGCACAATAACTCTTTAATAAAATTAAACAACTATTACTCTTTTAAACAAACTAAAATGATAAAAGACATGTTAAAAATAATAATATTAATTGTGAGACTTTTTGTTGTAATTAACGTACATATATGTTTCTCCTTTTTTCTGTTATG
Organism: Erythroxylum williamsii; assembly: GCA_027564335.1. Lineage (NCBI taxonomy): Eukaryota > Viridiplantae > Streptophyta > Magnoliopsida > Malpighiales > Erythroxylaceae > Erythroxylum > Erythroxylum williamsii. The sequence goes on along the minus strand of JANITW010000002.1, from coordinate 10,959,167 downwards.
CATATTAAAAATAAATTCAATAATCATGTTTTGAACTATTTCAAAAATATGATTAACTTCTCATGCTATCTATATAAAGAGTTTATAGAGAGTAATTCAAGCTATAAATACTCATATTACCAAATTTATTTACATAAGGAGTGAGTAGAATTGCCCTTCAAAATATAATACAATCTTAATGAACACCATCTTTATACCATAGGATGAGAGTTTATTAAAAGATTTATATGTGATGGACATCATGTCTATTATGAAAATAACATGTGTTACCATTATGAAGAATTTAGTTTTTTCCATGAGAGGATGTGTGTTTAATTGATTCCTTCTGTTAGCAATCATTATTGAAAGTTGAATGATAATGGGAGTTAAGTTGCATTTTTCCATTTCCCCCACAAATATAAACTTAGATTTACCTTTTTTCCTTAGAAACTTAAGATTCTATGCAGAACATGCAAAAGCACTTTTATGATGGGTTATGAGTGTACAAAATGTGATTTTAAGCTTGATACAAAATGTATCAAGTACCTGACATCTAATCTCCAACCTAAGTACCACGAGCACAACTTTTTGTATTTTATGGTTTAAGATATATAAGTGGTTACTGTTAGCTCAAGGTTTATGATTAACGATTTTGATGATGACTGTATTATATTTCAAAATTCAAATTGGATTTATTTCCTTATATAGGAATCGATATATTTCTTAAAAGGAAATAAAATCATGTAATAATTGATTTCTTTATTGAAGGAACCTTCTTTATAAACTTACCTTTTTATAAATGGTTCCATGACATCTGGAAGAATCTTACTAATTCAAATAATCAGCTCTAAAAGCCTTGATAGAACATTATTCCTAACATCTAAATATTGAAGATGAAGCAAAGAATACTTAAAGAAAATGTCTACTTAAGGAAGAACCACTGTAATTGCGACACGCACAAATATATAGAAAAATCGAGGAAGTCAAATTTTCGATAACATTCACAACATTAGTACTTTTGGAAGTCATCTTATTATCAAATCTCTTGTGTTTTTAAAGTGAAAATTCTTTTGAGAGAGTGATCATTGAAGCTCATATTGAGCAAATTACTTTGTCATTCGTTGAGAGATTATAGAGGCTAGCAAAATACTACTAGTGTGGAAGGTTGAAGAACATTACAAAATATTTACTTGCTAGCTTGAAGAGGCTCGTCAAATGACTACTTGGGTTTAATAGTGAAACACTCAAGTTGGATACTTGGGGACTGGATGTAGGCTTGGGTTATAAATCGATCATGTCATTTTTTTCTCTCCTCTTAGCTTTTAATTTTTCTCATTATATTGTTTGCATTTTTATTTTGTAAGAAGCTCCTTCACTTTTAAAATAGGCTCCTTCTATTTTTAACTTTGCAAGAAGTTCATTTTAGTTTAACAGGCTCCTTCTATTTTTAAATTGCTTTAACTGGATTTATTGTTTAACAGGCTCCTATCACCTAATAGGCACCTGTCATTTAATAGACTTTATCGTCTAACAAGCTCCTATTATTATTTTTAATCTTTAACTAGGATCTATCTATTATACGAATTGAAAGTATATGCAAATTAATCACACACAATTCACCCCCTCTTATGTGTGTTTGCTTTATTAGTTACCCCTATAAAGTGGAGCAAATGCAATGCTTTAGATGCATAAGGTGTTTCAAAAATTGCAATGCATCATGTTATCATTGTTTGGAGTGTGATCTTAAGCTACACATGGATCACATACCAATGCCATAGAATATTAAGAGCATATATCATTTATATCCCCTTACTTTAGTGGATTCAATTGTTAAAGAAAGACAAGATGAATATTACTATCATGTTTGTGAGAGTTTAAGGAACTTAAAACATGTTGCTTATTATTGCAAGGAATGTCGCTATACCGCTCATGTTGGATGTGTGCTCGATGAGATAAGATATAATTTACAATTATCTTTGGCAAACCTAAAATGTTTTTGATGAACCAAAAATGAGTACTCATAATTATTTATGGACTATTATTGATTTTTTTCAAGATTTTTAATCCGTGAACTAGCTAAGCTCCCACTTCCAGTAGTTAGATAATATTTGGTGCTCAAAATGTTGTTATAGTTAAACAAGTATCAAGGTTTTTTATTTTGCATTATCTATCATATTTGATTTCAGGAGGATAGTAAATTAGAGATTCTTTAATCCCTATAAAGGGGTTTAGACCAGAAGCAACAATGAGAAAATGAGAATTAATGCTGAAAATTTCTGAAGGGGTGTAATAGTTTTGTAAAAATTCTAGTTTCGCTACCTTTATTTCTAGCACAAAAAAAAAATAGAAAAATTAGTTACAAACTAAACAAATCAACACCCATGATTTGATAATGTAGTTCGGCACACCTTACCTACATCTGTGGGGCCCTTACCCAGTTTAATCACTTTCGCCTGTAATACAACAATAGTTTTACTCAAGGCATTATAAAACTGACTCACCCAACCATTGACATTATCCCTCGTCCTTGTTACTCGTGAAAGTAAATCATACTTAATAGTAGGACCACCTCGTACTAACCTTATCAGAGGATTTTTCTCAACAACTTTTAATAATAAAGACAATAAACGAACAACTTAAGTGATTAAAATAATAAAGAACATAGACGAATACACTTGTGATAAGAAAAATAACTTCCCTAATTAATTTAGCTCCTTCAATGACATCAAAAAGTTGTTCACTAAGAGTATTGTCATATTCAGCTACTGAAATTTGCAGACATCACTTACACTATTGACAACCACATAATCAACATCCAATCGGTTCACTAAAAACCACACAATAGATTAAGAACAATGGCACATAAAGAATTCATAAACCAGAAAATTAATCAGCTTCAAATCTCCTTAAGAACACCCTCAATTATCATTGAATAATAGAAGAATACCAAGCCGTAGAAAGTCACAAATCACCCAGCCAAAAATAAACAAAAGCCTAAAGTGAAAAAAATCACAATTGTTGCACACCCACCATTAATGACTACATAACCAAAGAAAAGTGTAGCATACATACATCAGCTTAGGTTACGTGAAACCCTAATAAAAAAATAACTGCTATCTCTTCCAATAAACAACGACAATTACAAATAAAATGCAACTAAAAAATCTATATAAGTTAGGTGATTCAATCTACAAAAGTTTGTAATAGATAGAGTTATAACTTAACACAATCAACTAGTAAAGATAATTTAAAATCATTTTTGGAATCTCAGCTGCCAAGTCATCCAAAATGTAGCACCCCGCTCCCGCCAGACCCGAACCCGATATCGATGGTGATATCCAAGCCCGCGTCCCGCGAGGGTGGCGTACTAGAGCACTCAAATCCGTTCTGAAATTTTCGTAAAACAATTCTGTGTTTTTTGAAAACAAATGAGTGCACAGAAATCATTAAACAATTTGGGCCCGCGATATGGAAACATTTCCAATCAAAACACTATTTCAATAATCAAATCACAATACAACATTAATCAGTTGGGGCCCTCTATAATAAAAGTACAATTATGCAGAAATACCAATTTACACATAAATCAGAATGACTCAATTGCAGACGTGAACTGATCCCGACTTCAAATTCTGACTTCAAATTCCCTGTGACGGGCACATTGTGTTAAGCCAATGACTTTGTAAACATTGGGCCTGTATGCCCTAATACATTGAGCCTGAGGCTCTGAATACGCTGGACCTGAGGTCCTGTGCGTTGAGCTTAAAGCTCTCGTATACGTTGGGCGTGATATGCCCTAATACGGTGGCTGCTTCAGTCACAACTGCCTTTATCTGATCATACTTTTATGCATGCAACGCACATGCCCCAATTGTCAATTATCACATGCCAAATGTACATTTAATTTCACATATATGACACTTCAATTACAAATTACCGATCCTTCGGACACCCTTGGTCCGAACCCAATTCAATCAAACATATAATCCTCCATCTTCCACATGGCATAG
>JANITW010000002.1:10830711-10849424 GCA_027564335.1 Erythroxylum williamsii | reverse complement strand
CAATTTAATATGATTAAAATAGATATTGATTGATTTTGATAATAATATATTTTAAAAATTAATTCATTTAACAAAATTTAAATACATAATTATTTCAATTCTGTTTTTATTTAGTAATTAAAATAATTATATCACTATAATTATAAATATCAATTCTCTTAATAGGAGGGCCTCATTGTTACTATTTTTATTTATATTTGTATTTGGTAATTAAGATAATTATATCAGTATAATTATAAATATCACTTCTCTTAAAATGAAGGCCCATTTTTACTATTCTCTTTATTTATTTTATTTTTAATTATAGTCCTTGTAATTTTATTTTATATTCTAATAATCTATTTTATATATTCGTAAACGTAAATACACACACAGATCATTTATTCATTTTCTTTGTAACTTTATATTTTTCAAATTAATTCCATCCAATTACTTGTTTATTATGATATATAGGGTTAATTATACTGTCTTTTCTAATTTTAATAAAATTAAATATTAAAAAAACCAAGTTGACTTTTGTGGTTTATCTTGGTGTTAGATATTTTATTAAACCGCCTCTGTTTTCGACTGGACAGAGCAAGCAAAAGCACACATTCAGTCCTATCTAAGACAGGGAAGAATACAGACAGGAGAGTAAATGAAAGAGAGAAAACGAGACACTGTAAAGATTGTTTGTTTGGACTTTGGATACTGAATTCAAACGTAAGACTGAAGCTTCAAATCCGGCTCCAATCTTATTGGAAGCAGGATTGGAGTAGAAATTTTTAAAATGGTTATAATATACATATGGTTAAATATAAATTTATAACGCGTGGAGCCATTAAGGTTAAGTGTTTTTGATATTATGACTTTTTTTAGTATTTTTAATTTTTAAATATACATTATTATTTTTAAAAAAAATTATTTTGCGAACTAAATAATTGTTAAAAATATTTAAAGAATTTCATCATTTATTCAAGATGAAAATTAACGTAAATTTGAATTAAATAATGCAATAAAAATAAAAATAAATAAATATTTAACACCTTGAAGGTCCATTTGGACCACAAGAAGAGGCTATAAGCTTTGATTCTATCCTAACACATTTTCTTTAAGCAGGACCACGATTAAGGATAAAAAGTTGGGGCATATTGTGGGGAGCGTAATCCTATTCGAACAAGTTGGATAAGAATAAAATTCCAAAGAGCAACCGTAAATAACAGTTTTTACTTTTAATTCTACGACAGACATTCGCTAAAACTAATAAAAATTGAAGATGGCGTGTCGACTCAACTGTCCAAAGCTGAACAGTAAAAGAAAGAGAGAAAGGGTAAAAGAGTGAAAAAAAGAATGGGCCCCTGGAAACATGCCAAGTGCACAGCTGGAGGCGGCACACGAGTACACATATCTACCCCGGGACAAAAACGTCCCCTCCTGCCTGCAAAAGACGCGAATTTTTCTCTCCCTTCCACACCGAAATCAAACTTGCACGGGAAAAAAGAAAAAGAAAAAGAAAACAAAGGCCAGTGGAGAAAATCGAAGGAAAAAACAACGCAAGAAAACGAAAAAGAGAAACCACCTCGTGAAAACGGATCCACAGCAGCGCGAACCAGGGCAATCGAAACCCTATCCCTAGCCGCGACTCCCTTTTTTTTTGTATATTGTCATCCTCCTGCGTGCGTCTGTGAAAGCTAGGGGACCAGCGAAATTATTTGGTGAACTCTTAGGGTTAGGGTTAGGGTTAGGTGGGAAATTGGGTCTTTTTAAAATTTTTTTACGTGGGGATTTGAAGCGGAGTTGGGACTGTTAGTAACGGTTGGGTTTTTATGATGGAGTGCAAAGGAGGTGGTGCTGGCGGTGGACGGTGTCGGTGATGACCAGAGGCCGATGTCACCGACGGACTAAGATGATGGGGAGGGCTCCTGATGGAGGTTGCGGCACTGACGAGAGGCGTTGCCGCCCTAGGGTTCCGGCGTCCAAGTCACCGGAGACTCAAATGGACCGACCACCGGCTACGAGTAAGAAACCAGTTTCATTAGACATTGATTTATTGTCTCAGGCTCGTAAAGCCTTATGTGAGCGCTCGCCATTTGATGTCCCTGAGGACGGGTCTGGGTCTGTTAATTCGAATGTTTCGACTGTCACTACTTTGCCTAGTGGATTGGCCAGTTTGTTGAAGCAATCCGATGGTAGGAAAAGGCATAAGAGGTCGCATTCTGGTGCAGAGAAGAAGTCTTCGAGAGCTAGTGAGCGGTCCAAGGGAGGTAATATTTGGGTTGAAACGGAAGAGTACTTTAGGGACTTAGCATTGGCGGATATTGATGCTTTATCTGAAATATCTTCCTTGTTTAGGACTTTAGATGCTAGTAATTGTTTTTTATTTCCGTATAAAGAGAACAAGAAAAATGATAAACCTTACCTATTGGAAAACTTGGATAATGCAAGTAATGACATGCATATTCGGGATCACAGTAATGAGAAAGCTGACTCGGTTCCAAGTACCGAGGATTTGGATACTGAAACTAAAGCAACTTGTGGAAATGAAAGTAATGGAGTTCAGCCAAGGGATAGCGTGAAGCTGGAGGAAGAGCACCTTGTGGAAATTGACAGTATGGGAGCAGAAACTGATGGGGCCAAAGTCCTGCCTTCGGATGAAGGAAGGGTGCTCTCTGACTTGGATTTATCTAGTGGTTTAGGGTGGCTTTTAGGTTGTAGGAACAGAATTGTACTAACTTCAGAGCGTCCATCCAAGAAGCGAAAACTTTTAGGCACAGATGCTGGGTTGGATAAGGTTTTGATTGCTTATCCTTGTGAAGGGAACTCAACTTTGTGTGATTTTTGTTGCAAGGGTGAGGTGGGTAATGATGCAAGCAGGCTAATTGTTTGCAGTTCATGTAAGGTTGCAGTTCATCGCAAGTGTTATGGTGTGCAAGGAAATGTGAACGAGTCTTGGTTATGTTCTTGGTGTAAGCAGAGGCCTGAAGGAAGTGATTCTGTGAAACATCCTTGTGTGCTTTGTCCAACGCAGGGTGGTGCTCTGAAACCAGTCAGTACAGAAAATGGTGACTCTGGTGTGGGGTTTGCTCACTTGTTTTGCTCTCAATGGATGCCTGAGGTCTACATAGGTGATCTGATAAGTATGGAGCCTATTATGAATGTCAGCAACTTGAAGGAAACAAGGAGGAAGTTGATTTGTACTATATGCAAGATGAAATTTGGTGCATGTATCAGGTGCAGTCATGGTATGTGTTGTTGCTTCGTGTCCTTATTTTTCAGTCTTACACTGGATTAGACTATGTTGGAAATAGTGCTTCACTTTGGTTGCAGAACCAGGATCTAACTAGAGGTTCATTATTGAATTTGTAATTCTTGTCCAAACTTCTTCTGTGTAATTTTTTAGGAGGCCGAGGGGAACTTTTATTTTATAGCCTCCTTCAGTTCTTTCATTTTGTATTTGATTGAAAAGTATGAGTGCTGGTTATGGAAAGGAAAAACATTTTCAGATGCATGCAGGTTTAATTGCACAATCTGATCTCTCCCACTCCTTGATTTTGCTCTTGTGTTGTCTCTATGTATCATTCTTACTCGGTAGGAATTATTTTATTGTCAGATCTCAACAAGGATAAGGCCTTTCATTTGGTGGGGCTATGAGCTTTTCAAGTTTTTATGTTTTGTTGGTACAGATGTCGTAAACTTGCCATATCTGAATTTGCGTGTTCTTCTTTTCTTATTTTGTTGAATCACTATGTTGGACCAATGATTTTTTATCTGAATGCTTAGTAATGGCTCCCTACGTATATGTGGTCACTAGTTCACTAAGTGGGTGCAGAATAGATGACCTCTCATTATTTTCATTCTTTTCTCGGAAAAGATAGTACCATTGTTTGAAAATATAGATATTGAAAATGGAGGCTTGAAGGTTGGGGCTGAAACTGACAAAATGGAAATTGAATTTCTTCCAATTGGCATGTGGTTACTGTTTTCACTTCTTCCAAGCAGTTATACTATATGTAAAGTCCTGGAGCATCTGCCAATCTTGTCCTCATTTTCTGTGCAAGCTCAATACATATGATGACTCTGCAACACTATGTAAAGCATTGGGAAACTATACATCTGTTCTATATTGTCTAGTTAATTGTTCTCTTGAGTAGAAATCAAGGATGCTTTACTTCTATTGAATCTGCCGTGAGGGGGAGTTCATGGGAGTTTGCAGTTCAACAAACCTGAAAATGTTGTTGATATTAATGGTCAGCAATAAGCACTATCTTGTGATTTGGTTTCGGTGAATATAATACGTGGGCACCCAACTTATCTATGCATTAAATATGAGGCTACTAAATTTGATGCTCTTTTAAAGTTTTATTACTATTTGCAGGAATTTACTGCTGATGGAGTAAGTTAAATTAATTTGTAAAAAGTTCTTCCTTTTGCTTATGCAATTAAGTGATGCACTGAAGTGTGGCTTTGGTTCCATTTCTTTTGTATGATACTATTAATTTACCCATCCCTTTCTCTCCCCCCTAACTCTCGCTTCCTCTCTGGCTTAGAATTGGGTTGTTAAGTATGTGAATCACATGTTTCCATCGAGTATAACTCATTGCATTCAACATTTAGGTGCTTGTCGAGCTACTTTTCATCCTATATGTGCAAGAGAGGCTAGACAGCGAATGGAGGTTTGGGGAAAATATGGATGTGACAATGTAAGTCATTTTCCTGTTCTTCACACTTTTGCTTGTATTGATGCAATTGGTCACACTCTTTATTTATTGATTTTATGGTGTGATCTGCCGCAAGCGTCTCTGATTAGTGCTCTTGTCATTTCTGTTTCATTGTTGTCCCTGCCTTATCATTTCTTTTGCAGGTTGAGTTACGGGCATTTTGTGCAAAGCACTCAGAAGTCATTGATGGTAGGACCTTTTCTTCCGTAGAAGATCCTTTGACATCTACCGGCAATGACTTGTCTGTTGCCAATTCAGTGACTTTGTCAACGGACAAAGAGTACAGGTCGAATATTAGCCAAAACCGAGCTGATGCTACTGCCAATGCAGACATTCTAGATAGCAATGCTGGCAAAGCTAATGATAGGGAATTGCATGAAACAGGAGTGTCTGATTGTACATCGAATACTGTGCATATGTCTGAAATTGGCGACGTTGAGCATCAAAATAGGATTGGGGTGTTTGAGAACTCTTCTGAATTGAAAAATCTTGCATTGGGTTTGAGGAAGGTAGTTGGGGGTACTTTGTCGGATGCTTGCAACAAAGTTATCCAATCCTAATTAATTACCTTTTCTTTAGTTGTAATCTTAGTATTGTTTTTACTAAGATTTTGTGTCTCATTCATGTTTATGTAGTTAATTGATCGAGGAAAAGTTAATATGAAAGATGTAGCATCAGAGCTTGGGATCTCACCTGAAAGACTAGTTTCAACTCTTGCTGTAAAGCTCAAAACGAATAGTTCCTCTTATCTCTTTTTGTTGATAACTCTTATCAGTGCTCTTCCCTGACTGCAGACCTTTTTTCTGCAGGAAGATAGTTTAGTTCCTGATTTGCGAAGCAAAATAGTAAAGTGGTTTGAAAATCATGCTTTTATGGGTACTTTACATAATCTTCTGAAAGTTAAACGAGATTGCATTATTTTATTAGAGTCTGATATGAGATAAGATGAGCTGATATTTCTAATGGTATGAAAATGTCAGAGTCTGATATCCCAGATGCTGTTGCTGTGAAGTCAGTTCCTCCTCGAAGAAGGACCAAAAGCAGTATTAAGATTTTGAGGGGAAACAGGGTAATTTGCTCATCAGAAGAAAGTTTGATTGACAATGGGGTAGAGATGGATGAGTCCAAAGTGGACGGATCCCTATCTAAGGAACCAGAAAATAATACTCAATCTTCAGTTCCTGATTCCATTGAGGAGGTAATTAGTCTTACCATAATGTAATTGATAGAACACTACCTCAAGAATGTTATTTGTCGTTTGTCAAGCCTTATACTGAAATTTGAAGATAAGTTTTCTGTTTGTCTTATTTCATTTGTGGAGGAGTCAAAATTTATGATTTGTTTGTTTCCGTTGCATATTATTGTGGCAGCATGTTAAGAGAGTTAATGGGTTTTTTGTTCGATATTGCAATATGAATAGTAGCATTTGCTAGTTTGCTTAGTATGACTTGCTGTGTCACAGTTGTTTGATGTTCTAATTGGACATGGATATATATCTGGTCAGTGTTATATTACAAGCATCTAGTCTATCATGTTCAGTGAAGGGTTGATATTCTTGTAGGTCAGAGAAAATATTGAGTTGGTTAATTAGTAACAAATGGTTATATAGAATCAAAGTCTTATGTTTCTTTTTTTTCCCCCTTTCTTTCCGATGATTTTGAATCTCAATGCTATATTCTCCAAATGAATTCTGTGGACAATGTGTGGTATTGGCTCCGGTTACTATTTTCATAGTTGCAGTTAGCTTCCATGTAATTTGGTTCTCACTCTAATGAGTATTGCTGTTGGCGAGAGTGGAGGGATCTGTGTAACTTTTATTTTCCTTCGTACCATTGCAAAGATTGTAGACACATTTAACAGTACCTCAAGGTTTTTTTGTTTTGCGTATCTGCACTAACTTCTTGACCTAATCTTCCTCTGGATCTATTTTGATTTTGTTATTTCCAGATTTTCAGTTTAGTTGGATTTCATTAGACTGATGCGCATGCTTGTAATCTTCTTTTTTTGTTGTTTATTTGTAGAGATTAATCAATGTAGATGGGCTTTCAGACTCTTCACTAGTTAACTTTTCTGCAGGTACTCTTTTCCTGATTAATTTTGTGGAGTTAATACTCTTTCTAAGGAAAATTTCAAGTATCTGGTGGTGTATACTTTTCGGTATTGCTTTTTCTTGCATACCATTTGAGAGCATAGATTGAGTTGATATATCTTGTAGGAAATTTGAGCATAGATTGAGTTGATATATCTTGTAGGAAATTTACAACCAAAAAAAAATCTTGTAGTGATTAGGGGGGGGTTAGATACTTGAGATTGTTTTGTGGTCCTTAGACGATAGGATGTTCTATTATGAATTTAGGTGTCAATAGTTCTGGTGTTTGCTTAGTCATGCGCCTAAACATCAGAATGGCTAGGGTTTGAGTCCAATGCAAAATTGCGAGGTTGATTATGCTATCTTGATTCTAATTCCGTGTCATATAGTACCATGTAACATCTTGTGTTACTTTGTTTATGGTTATACATTTCACAGACTGTTCGAATGATCCTTCGCATGATAGTGTCTATGAAAAGATTGAGTCGGGGCCTGAAGCTGTTCCTGAGCAGCCTGAATCAGTTATGCCAGATCAGGGGAATCTCATCTCTACTGTTATGAAGCCACTAATCCCTGATTTAATGTAAGCTGGGTAACGTGAATTCCTTTGTCTTTCTCATTTCTAATATCAGGTTCTTCTATGATGCTTGTTCAAATCACTGAGGGATACAGTGTTGAAATTGTGCTTGATTGGAGTTGTCTGGTGGCCTTTTTTTTTTTTGCTTCAGGAGAACAGGAGCAAGTTCTGGTCATTATGTCCGCCAATCTATTTGTGAGGAGCTGCCACATATGCAGTCTGAGCTGCTTTCAGAGAATAAAGCCTGTGACATTCAAGGTGAAACTTGTGAAGAATGGATATGTTATGGTTTTCCTTTATGCATCTTCTATTATATGGATGACATATTGGATGTTTGTTCTTGACCAGGATCTGATGTAGGTGAAATCTCTCGTCTGGAAGCTTCTTACGATGCCACATTTTGTTGTAATCACCATAGTAAACACTCAAAGTGCTACGACATGGTTTCTGCATGCGGTGGAGTTGATTCAGAGCTTCTGGCTAAAGCTAAGAATCTGGAGATTTCTGAATTCTCTCCAGCTGATGAAGTTGAAGGGGAAATTTTCTATTTTCAGCATAAGCTCCTAGGCAATGCAGTAAAAAGAAAACACCTGACTGGTCTACTTCCTTCTCTGGCCTTTTTATTGTTTTGACCACATCTTCTAGTTTTACCTACACCTGGGAAGTGTGACAGAATGTGGATCTGGAGGCTTTATTCCCATTTTTGCCCTTTTGCAGATAACTTAATTTGTAGGGTTGTGAAAAGTCTGCCACAGGAGATTGATGCAGCGAGAAATCATAGATGGGATGATGTGCTTGTTAATCAGTATCTTTCTGAGCTTAGAGAAGCAAGGAAGCAAGGCAGGAAAGAAAGAAAACACAAGGAAGCACAGGCTGTACTAGCTGCTGCCACAGCGGCGGCTGCAGCTTCTACTAGAAATTCATCATTTAGAAAAGATTCTTTTGATGAATCTATCCAGCAGGAGGTTGATTTTTTTACCTTTTTTTTTCTTTGCATTTAGTAGTTTAAACTGGTATTATGCGCTTATCAAAAATTGTGATTATCATATGTACTTGTTACAGAAATTTAATGCATCTAATGGGAGGGCTACAACTTCTTCTCAGTTAGTGCCACGTCCCAGAGAAATGGCTTCCAGGGTGGCTGTTCCAAAGATTTCATCAGACAAGTATTCTGACTTTGTGCAGTTCACTTCTGACTTTTCCAAGGACCATCCAAGATCGTGTGATATTTGCAGAAGATCTGAAACAATAATGAACCCTATCTTAGTCTGTTCCAGCTGCAAGGTTTTCTAAGCTAACCATTCCTTAACAAATTTCTATCACAGCAGTTATTAGTCTGTTTTCAGTTGATAACTGTATTAGTAACAGGTTGCAGTTCACTTGGATTGTTATCGGAGTGTTAAGGAATCTACAGGTCCATGGTACTGTGAATTGTGTGAAGAATTCATAATGGCTAAAAGCTCTGGAGCTCCTTCTGTTGATTTTTGGGAGAAGCCTTGTTTCGTGGTAGAATGCGGTTTATGTGGTGGCAATACTGGTGCGTTTAGAAAGTCCACTAATGGTCAATGGGTGCATGCCTTCTGTGCTGAGGTTTGAATGCATTCTCTCTCTCTCTTTTTTTAATTTGACAATTTATTGTCCTTTACTTCTGTTAATCTCTCCATGTCTTCTTTGACCGCATAACTGTTTGTTTTCTGAACTTTTTTTTTTTTTTTTGTAGTGGATCTTTGAACAAACATTCAGAAGGGGTCAAGTGAATCCTATTGAAGGAATGGTATGTACTTCTGTTTCCTATTGTTGATTTAAGATTTACGTACTTTGGAATTGTTTGGAAAGAAAATGGCGAGATCAAAGGAGACTAGGTAAAACAGATTGTTATTTTACCTGTTTCAGTTTGAATACAACGCAGAATATTTCAGAGATGAACTACAAATATTCCTTGAACAACTATGATTTTATGCTCTTGCAATTTCTTCTCCTCCCTCTGATTTGAGAGGTTTTCTGAATTTGGACTTTGGGAATAAATTTTGCATTTAATTTCTATAATTTATTTTCATTTTCAAATAAAGGAAAGTTGAATTGTTCTCCTGTTTTCTTCTCCCAAAACAAATTTAAGGTCTGAAATAGATTTCACAAACACTTGGAATTGTTGTTGATTGAGTTTTTTGTTTTTTCCAAATTCTTTTGGATGGTCAGGAAACACTTGTGCGAGGGAGTGATAGTTGTTGTGTCTGTCGGCGGAAAGATGGGATTTGCATTAAGGTGATTGTTACCTTCATTATATTGTATACTTTTTTATTCCCACTGCAATTACTCACATTGCATCCCACTACATGTATGCAGTGTAGTTATGGTCACTGTCAGACAACATTTCATCCCTCTTGTGCTAGAAATACAGATTTCTACATGTATGTTAAGACTCTTGCTGGCAAGTTGCAGCACAAAGCTTACTGTGGAAAACATAGCGTGGATCAGAGGGCAAAGGTTTTGATTCCGTAGTTTGGTACTTGATTGGTTCTGCTTCTATAATTTTATGTTATTGCCTCATTTTTTTTTTTGCTTTACTTGATTAGGTGGAAACTCAAAGACATGGAGTTGAGGAAATCAGGAGCATCAAGCAGATCAGAGTACGATTATTTTTTCACTTTTTCAGACTATTTTAGATTTTTGAAATTACTTGTTAGGGTTTATTGATCTGGACAGTGGGAGAACTTCTTCTTTACATATAAAATGTGTCAGATGCTAGTTGTTACTGTTAGATGTTAATTAAGGATTTTAATGAATTGGGTTCGGGAATAAGAAGTTGGTATATTTTATTTCACACTTCTGCTTTACTGATATTAACTAAGGCAGAATGGAGATAACTAGTTTTATGTTTGATTGCTTAGAATAGTTTACCAGGTGAAAGAGGCTTCTATTTCTCTTGTGATTTTCCTTCTGTGTTTTCTGTCTTTGACTTCTTTTAGGCTGCTGAATGAAACTCTTTGATTCCCTTGGCAACAAGGAATTTTTTTGACTTGTTCTAGATTAGATTTTGGACATGAGATTCTTCCGAATCTCTAGCGAAGTTTCTTTTGCAATATTATGGATCATTCTTATTTGTTGTTAAGTTTTTTTAATTGAATATTTGTTGCTTTAATAATTTATTTGTTATTTCATGGTACTTTCTTACTTGAAACCAAATTTTCTTTGACTAACTTCAAATTTATCATTTGCAGGTTGAGCTAGAAAGGCTACGGCTTCTGTGTGAGAGGATCATTAAGCGTGAAAAACTAAAGGTACTTAAAGTGAATGTCTGAACTTTATGAAACTTTTGCAAACCTTGTTCTTGCGCTATTTTTCTTGCTGTCTACAATATTCTTTATTATAGTTATTCTCTATGAGAAGTTAAGCTTAAAAGAGTGTTAATGTGACTCTTCCGTGAGGATTTGTAATTTTAAGCCCTGTGACCAAGCTGTGAGTCAGTCTGGTAGCTAGCATATCATTTTGAAGCACATTCTCTTGATGCTGGCAATTTGAAGCTTTAGTTTGGTAAAATAAGGTTCAGATGTCTTCTATGGGGAAATTAGTGATAGGTTCTAATTCATTTCTTCTGGTTATTTATTTCCTTTTGATGTTTGCAGCGCGATTTAGTTCTTTGTTCACATAATGTCCTTGCTTTCAAAAGAGACCATGCAGCGCAGTCTGTGCTTCATAGTTCCTTCTTACCTCCAGAGGTCAGCTCAGAATCTGCAACAACATCTCTAAAAGGCAATGCAGATGGTTACAAATCTTGCAGCGATGCAATTCAGAGGTCTGATGATGTGACAGTGGATAGTACAATACATGTTAAGCATCGATTTAAGGGTACTGTTTCCCTGGAGACTGATCAAAAAACAGATGACAGCTCCACATCTCAACTTCAAGTTACCCAAAAACCCTCGGTGAAGCCACCATTTGCTGGGAAACAAATTCCTCAAAGGTCTTTCCTTACATCGCGTAATTCAATGGATGACGGAGAATGGAGGTCAAAATCTAGGAAGGTATAGAAAGCGATGATTGTTGGCTATTGACTTTAAACACAAAAGCAGACATCTATATACGCATATGTTATATATATCTATATGAGAGACAAAATAGAAACGGATGAATCCTCACTTTTTGTGTATAAAAAAACAGATTTTTGAGAAAGAACTGGTAATGACATCAGATCAAGCATCTGCCAAGAATCAACAGTTACCTAAAGGGTACTTCTATATTCCTGTTGATTGCCTTCCGAAAGAGAAGCAGAGCAGCGAGGATGCATGTTCTGGTGGACAGTTGGAAAATGGAACGTAGATTGGGAGGATATGACTGGGTTTTTCATTTACACAATGGAGATGGATCCACTTGATGCGGGCATTTGCCTCTGCCTGGCCTATTTATCCGAAGACGATGGGATGAGTTAGCAGAGCAGACGGTGTATGTGTTAGGATTAGAGGTAAGACCGGAAGTTTTGGCATGGCATCATCATTGTTGTATATTCATTGTGAGAGTAATTGTACAGTGGGTGAGGGTTTATTCCATTACAATGTATTGAATTTTGCGAATACACCATCCCCTTTTGGTCGGAAAGAGGCTGTATGGATGTGGAAGGAATGAGAAGTTGGTGCTGCGATGTAAAGTTAATGTAAATATTCATACAGTTTCAATGCTCAAACCAAAAAAAAAAAAAAAAAGGTGCTTACAGCTTCAGATGGATAACTTGCTTTGTTAGACTGAATTCTAGCTCTGGATTTTCTTATTCATCGTACGATGTTATAGATGACTTGTATACGAGTGAGTGCATTTGGTTTTACCCATTTGTTGAGAATTTCACTGTACTGTAGATTTTTTTTCCTGGGAGTGTTTTATGTCACTTTCCTTCGATGAAGATGGTGATTGTTGTGCTTTAGTATGAGGGAGAATATGAACATATGAGATAAAATCGGTGCGAGGAAAGAGTTAGTGGCAGAAGGAAACTTTATATGATAAACATTAAACTCAAAAGATGAGTTAATGGCAGAAGAAAGCTCGAAATCGTAAAGGGTTGATTGAATATCGTATTGGATTTGCTTTTCATGCAATACGGTATTGATATATGTCAATAATAAGTATTATTTTCGATAATTTTTTTAAATTATAAAATTACAAAATAATTCTTCAATATATTATATTACACAATTTTTATCTTAAAAGTTATAATAATATTGATTATTATTTTATATAGGACATTTTAAGTTTTTTAATTTAGTCCTAATTTTTTTATAAAAATTTATAATTTTGATTGTCCGATATTCTAATTATCAGCTAGTACTAACTATACCAACTAAAAGAGTGTACCAACCAATACTAGTGACCTGTTTGGTTGAGTGGAATAATTATTTTATTATTGATGTACTCTTGATGAATAATTATTCCTTTGTTTGGTTATAAAATAACATATAAAATAACTAATCTCAGATTTAGTTATTCCTATATTTTGAAGAAAAGCTAAAGATATCTCCTGTCTTTACCCATTCCGCAAAATGTAGAATAGGTGAAGACAATCTTTCTCCTTAAGAAAATTAATAATACTACTAATAATAATAATAATAATAACATAGTAAAAATTGTAATAGATATTTTGATCTTTTTGTTAATTATTCTTTTGTTATTCTAAATTTATATTTTCAAACCAAATATTAACATACATTATCATTAGAAAATTTTAAGAATAAACCAAACTAAGTAATACCTATTTTATTTTATTACTAAGAATAATTATTTCATTCCTTATTTATTTTAACATATGAACCAAACACCTTCTAGAGTTTGTATGAAACTTTTTTTATAACAATTTTTGCTGGAATGGTATTTTAAATAATGATTTTGATCCTTCTTTAATTTAATTTTTAATTTTTAAAAATTACAGTTGTTTATTGCATAAATATTGTTATTATTTCATAAATTTAATTTCAAAAGGTAATTAATATTTTTTAAAATTATAAACTCAAAATAAAGCAAATTTTCTTTTTCTTCAAGAATGGGGCATTGTTACTTGGACTGAGACGACATTTGCAAGAGAGTGGGCCCGTAAGCCCAAATGGTTTCAGAGATTTGGTAATTCTGATGGCAGGTGAGCCCACTAGTGAATTTACTTTCAATATGGGTTCCATGTACACGCCAACTAGTTTAGCGAACGGCTCTTCAGCCGCCTCTGACGTTTACCTGAAACCTAAACCTGCGACTAACACCGGAATGCCTACGGCCGCCGCAGATATGACGCAGTCCGACTTGGATGAATCCAGGAAGAGGAAGTCGAACGTTCTACCTCTTGATGTCGGCACTCGCGTCATGTGCCGTTGGCGGGATGGCAAGTACCACCCGGTCAAGGTCATCGAGCGCCGGAAGTTAAGTCCTGGAGGAGCCAACGATTATGAGTACTACGTTCACTATACTGAGTGTATGTTTCGATTTGATCGCCGATTTTGATTTGTTTGGTATTGTATTTCTGTTTAGGTTTAGGGTTTGAGATTAGGTATTAGGAATTGTCCAAAAGATTATGTTTGGGTTTTTTTTTTTCTTGAAAATTTGTGAATTAATATCGATGAACGTTCCTAGATTAGACGCGTTAGGGTACTCTTTTCACCTGCAGCGGTAGGTTTCTTTGTGATTCAATAATAGTTAGGCTGAACATTTGTGGAGTAGACCATGGGATCAAATAATCAGATGAAAGCTTACCGAATTGGCTTAAATAACTCATATGTTCTGATAGGATCAGAGAAAGGGTTCGGCGGAAGAAATTGAGATGTTCATATAATGGGAAGGGTTCATCACTGAAAATTTATTTGTTGTTTTCCAAATTGTCTCTGTAGTTTGAGTTTGATAGAAGAGGTCGTGTGGTTTGACTTCAATACCATGGGAACTTGATGTAATTTATTTCCATATGCATTTAGCCAATATCTTTGGGTGCAAATGATTAGCTAGCTGGAATAAAGGTTCCACTGTGAGAACTTGAGAGCATTAATTTAGTTTTTCTGGAACATGTGAGTTGGGTAAATTATTTGTTAATGATAGCGAATGCAGAAGTTCTGGATCGAATATTCGAATTCAAGAATAAGTGTCCTGGAATGTCAAATATGCTACATGCTAGAATTGCTATTTATATGCAGTCTGATTTTGGTTTTCAATTTTTGGTAGTTAATAGGAGGCTTGATGAATGGGTGAAGCTTGAACAATTAGATCTTAATTCAGTGGAGACTGTTGTTGATGAAAAGGTGGAGGATAAGGTAACTTAGTTGCTTTTATATTCGGTGGAAGAGATTCTGCCTTCCCAAAACCCTTTTTGTTGATAGAATCTTCCACCAAAAATGTACCTTTTCCTAGCCTTGGGAACTGATTCAAGGAGGTCTAAACATACATTATTGCAGGTGACAGGCTTGAAAATGACACGACACCAGAAGCGTAAGATTGACGAGACTCATGTTGAGGTATACTCTGATTGAATGTCAACAATAACTTTTAATATGCAACGTGTGGAAATTTAATTGCAAGATTTTGAATCCGATGAGTTAAATAGAATCATCACATATGGTTAACTGCAATTTGCTAAAAAAAATTAGAAGTTTGTGGTGTCATGAGAGACCATTGTTTAAAAGCACTATGTTCAAATGTTTAGGGCCATGAGGAGCTTGATGCTGCGAGCTTGCGTGAACACGAGGAGTTCACAAAAGTAAAAAATATTGCAACTATAGAACTTGGAAGATATGAGATTGAGACATGGTACTTCTCCCCTTTTCCACCAGAATACAATGATTGTTTGAAGCTGTACTTTTGTGAGTTTTGCCTCAATTTCATGAAGCGTAAAGAACAGCTTCAAAGGCATATGGTGAGCTGTGCCTCAAATGCATCTCTCTCTCTTGCTTTGTGATATATGCACCATGCTACAGAGTGTTTTAAAACTGTCAATTTCTAGTGTGTATGACTAATAAATATCCTTGATTACTAGTGACTAATTTCAAACTTAGGCTCTTTACATTTTTTCTTCATGGAATCACTATGTTGATGTACATTTTCTGTCAATTATCTATTGAAATTTAATTAATATACTCTAAACTTAACTTGTTGAACTTGTTAATTAATGAAACATTATACTGCTCAGGTTTTTACCAGTATTCAATTTGGGAGATTTTTGTGGGATGAAGATACAGTTTGATGAAGTTGATGGATTAGTTAATAGATTATGACAATTGGGCAACTTCAACTCATTTTTCTTTCATTTGTTAGGATTGAGAGGTGATTTGGTGGCTTTTATATCTCCTTAGAAATTGTCTCTCTTTGTCTACTTGAGTTTTGCTACACGGTTTGTTTTAATATTTTGTGTAATTTGATTTATTTAGAGAAAGTGTGATCTTAAGCATCCTCCTGGAGATGAAATTTACCGAAGTGGTACCTTGTCAATGTTTGAGGTATGTCTCAATGATGGAGAAATTATCATTTAGCTCATTGACTTTCTCATATGTTATTTTCATTATCATTCCATTTTTCAAAATAACATTCTCTCCTTTCTTTGTAATATCTTCCCTTTTCCTATTTGTGGATTTTGTTGTTAGGGGGAAGGTTAGGGACCCTATAAGGATTATATTATGTACTGGTCCTTTTGTGAGGGAGTATAAATTCATTGTTGCCGTTCTTGTCAAATTCGTTTTTCTTTATAACGTAGATACATTGATTTGCTTCTAAATAGTGATATAGGACAGCTACTGAATATACCAACAATATTTGGTACGGTATTGTATAAACTATTTATAGTGTTGCTGGACTTTAGGTTCTGTTTTTTGCTTGGACTGAACAAAGTAGGTCTATCCTCGGGGTTTGTAATAAGAACTAAGAATCACTCGAACAAACAAGACTATTAGTAGTTCCTAGAAATTACTTTTGGAGGCTAGGAATCACTGTTTAGTCTACGAGTCTCTTAGAAAGAATCTATCACAATTTCGATGTTGGAAATTTAGAATTCTGGAAAATCTTTATTAGTATAGTCATTACTGAAACGTAAAGCCATATATGAAAGGAATCCTGTTACTTACCTAACAAGGCTGGTAGCAAAACATTATTCTACCCTTATAGCAATCAAATCCTATGCTGATAGAGAAGATTCCAAAGTTATGTTATTTCGACTACAAGTAAAAGTAATATTTAAAGTTTTAGCATAATTTCAAATCAGGCCAACTGAGTAGTACAGGAAATAACCCTTAAACTAATTACTATTCACTGTTAAGCTGTGTTTTAGGTTGTTGTCATTTCTCAGTGAATGTTCTGGTGCAGGTTGATGGAAAAAAGAACAAGGTTTATGGGCAGAACCTATGTTATTTGGCAAAGTTGTTTCTGGATCACAAGACCCTTTACTATGATGTCGATCTTTTTCTATTTTACGTCTTGTGTGAATGTGATGATAGAGGATGCCACATGGTTGGATATTTTTCCAAGGTAACGTTTTTCATTTATGAAGAACATGATCTAGTTGTGACTTCCACTTGATTTATTTGGTGTTTATTTAATGCTTCTTCAAGCAGAAATTTTAACCAATATGAAATTACTTTTCGTTTGCACCTTTCTGTACCGTTTGTCTTTTATTTGTGGAAGATGCTGAAGCAACAATGTTTTTGGTTTTTTGTGGTTGCGAATATGTATCTTGGCTGCCAGATTCAGTTGTTCAGCAATGTAATTTTTAGATAATAGTTGAACCCAAACATTTGTAACATTGCTAAGGATTCTTCTCAACGATGCAGGAAAAGCATTCAGAGGAATCATATAATTTGGCTTGTATTCTTACCCTTCCACCTTATCAAAGGAAAGGCTATGGAAAGTTTTTAATTGCATTCTGTAAGCTCTCTGCCTTATATAGTCTATTTTTCTCTTTGCTTCTTTCGAATCTGCGCCATGCAAGAAGCACTTATATTGCTATTTCCATCAAGTTTTGGATGGTAGATGGAGCTCTTAATTATATTGCTGTAATTCCCTATTTTGCTCGAGTACTTGCAAGCATTAATCATGTACTATATGTTGTGAAGTAATGAAAAATGCCAATGAATCTTGAAACTCGTTGTGAGAGGATGTCAAAGATATCCTCCTCTACCAGGATTTAAGGCCTGGTGGAATGCTTTCCGCTTCTTGGTGAACCAAATAAAAGAGTATGAAAAATGCTAGATTATGTATATTTGACAAAATGCTCATATGTACATGGAGCAGCATATGAACTTTCAAAGAAAGAAGGTAAAGTTGGCACACCTGAGAGACCCCTTTCTGACCTAGGGCTGTTGAGCTACAGGGGATACTGGACGAGAGTACTTTTGGACATCTTGAAAAAGCACAAGGGAAATATATCTATCAAGGTAAGCATTTTCAATCTTCTTTAACATCATGACAAGTTTTTTGTGCCGCTCAATTTAATTCTTATTAGGCCACCCCAATTGAAATTTTAAGTGATCCCTTTTCTCTTAGACATGCTAATGGAACTATCGTATGATTTGTGGAAGTGCTTGAAATTATGCTATTGTGGTCCTAGTTCCTCCATCATATAAATACATCTTATTATTCATTTTCATTTTGTAATGTTTTTTTCGTAGTTTCTCTGATTGTTGTATCCGTTTCATATTTTACGATATGCCAGCTTTTTGGTGTTTTTGTTCACAACAGTCGCTGCTTTCTACAGGAGCTTAGTGACATGACAGCTATCAAGGCAGAGGATATCCTAAGTACTCTTCAGAGCCTGGAGTTGATTCAGTACAGGAAAGGGCAACATGTGATATGTGCGGATCCAAAGGTGTTGGATCGGCACCTGAAAGCTGCTGGTCGCGGTGGCCTTGAGGTTGATGTCGGCAAATTGATCTGGACTCCTTATAAAGAGCAAGGTTGATGGTGAAGGCTAGTTTTAAATTTTCTTTATAAGCTTGATATGTACCATTACCTGTATAAATCTAGATCATAGGAAACAAATGTAGGTCTAATATCCATGTGCTTATAGCTTTAACTCTATATTCCTGTCTAATTCGTTATAATGTGATGTTTGTTCGAGCAGGATAATCGTGCAATCCGTGTAATAGATGGAGATCTTTAGCCATTAGTACTGCCTAATTTCATTCACATGACCTTTACCTGGCCCTTTTGAGTGACGATGATAGACTCCAACTTTCGAAGACTGTTAAGAAAGCTTACGGGCTGTTTGTTTCTGTTTTTTTTCTCTGTTTTTTGTTGTCGTTTTTTTTATAAAAAAAATAAAATGTGTAAAAAAAATCACAACAGTTTTACAGAAATCAAAAAACATCGTTTTTTTTAATTTTGACATGTTTTTTTTACAAAAAATCAACAT
>JANITW010000002.1:10720590-10731287 GCA_027564335.1 Erythroxylum williamsii | reverse complement strand
ATTTTTGTCGGATAAATAATATTTTTATTAGATTAATAATCAGATTAATTTTTTTTATTTTTTTATTTAGAAATTGTAATTTTATATTAATTATGAAATTATTATTGTAAATTTAGAGAAATATGAGATTTAAAAAAAAATCATAAAATCTTTTCATTAAACTGTATCAATTTATTCACTACATTTTCTTCAATTTTATAATAACAAATAAAATTTTTTCATATTTTTTAGTCAAGGATAACAATATTATATGAAATAATTGAATTCATTTTAATTGTGTTTCAAATAATGTAATTGAATTCAATTATAATATTATTAGATTTGTTTCAAACGATGTAAATTAAATTAAATTCAATCTTATTAATATTAATTGAATCCATTTCATTAATGAATTCAATTCGAAAATTTTCAAACAGACTGTTAATATAGTTTTTTTTGGTACAGTATGAAATCGGTATTGGTAAAATTTTAGGTACGGCAATAATATTTTAAATTTATAAAATATATACAAAAAATTAAATTAATATAAATAGACAATAACATTTATTATGAATTCTATATATTGCTACAGTGTTTTCTTTTAAATCTTTGTTTATACGCGAAAGTGATCATATATACACTTCTACGAATATAAATATGTACTCGGTCCCTATTCCGCATCTGCCGTGTATTGTGAGATGAAGAATAGTGAACCAAAATGTACAAAGTCCTTGTCCTCTTATGGCGATTCTTCATCGTCCGTGTCCAGTTCAAGGCCTTCTGCAGCTAAAAGCTGACTTATGGCCTTTTTCTTGTCTGCCTCGGCCTTCTTTCGCATCAAGTCTCTTTTCTTTAAAACGAGGGTATGCCTCTTGAGAGTGTTGGTAAAGTATTCCGTATATGCTTTTTTCTCCTTGGCCAGGATTCTTCTCTCTTCTTCAGGGTCAACCTATAGATCAATCAGAAACCATATGATCCTGAGATAATCAGAGTGGTGCAACCGTGAACAGATATCAACTGTAGAGTTCTTTCTTTTGAATCAAATTTGTTTGGTTTATTGCATTAATAAAGACAAGTAGAAAACATGGTTCAAATTGACCCATCTTGCTAGGAGTAAAAGTAGCAAGAACAAAGCTTCCAGCACTAACGGGATTCTTTTGACAAGGTAATGGCTTTGTTTATAGTTCCAAATAAACTCTCAAGTAAAGATCAACATCCACCAGGAAAACTTATATCACTTGTCAAGCTGGTTACTTGCTTACCTAAACAAATTAAAAAGAGTGTGTTTTGCTGTTCCCTCATCAAATGACACTTAAATAAATTCAAAATGATTTTAAATCAGCTGTTAAGCAAGGCTTGCGAAGGCTGAACGCCAGATACCTTTGAACGGGAAAGACGGCGTACACGGAGATTCATCTCACGCTGCTGCTGCTCAGCCCAAGCAGCAATTGCCATATCACCCCGTTGATCAAAAGCTTTTCGCTTCTTAATGAGCCACTCCATCCATGCTTGTGAAGCCTGGAGAAAAAGATATAAGAAGGATTCAGAGCTTTCTGATAGTCAAGATCCTTAACAGTATTGAGTTGTTGGAGAAATGCTATTTAACCTACATATAGAAAAAGCTTAAAAAAATGAAACACGAGGGAATTTGATAGTAGGTGGCATAATAATCTCAACAGAAATTTACCCTTTCTTTAATAATATTAATTTCATCAAACAAAACTCATTTCTTCCAGTCTTATTCATTTTTTGTGAACAGGCACCACAATTTTTTGTTCTCGGCTCACATCTAATCAAAAGCAAACACACTGACTCTCTAATGATTGCTAGCTCACCTTCATTGGGTTAACTCTGTTATCCATGTCATATTGTCTCCGCTTATCTCCATCCATTAACAACTCGTATGCAGCTTGAATCTTGATGAATCTAGCTTCAGCTGTTTCCCCATCTTCAAGAGTCCCTCTACCATCATAGACTTGATATGGCCAAAAAAAAAAGGGTTTTTGTAAGATGTGTTCATAAGAAAATATCAACAACAATAAAAAAGGAACCATGACTGGAATCATTAACTAGTTCATCATAAGCTAGATGAACATCAGGATATTATATTGTAAAGAACAAAGCTTGCATATTGCAGCTTCATTCAAATCCATTTATCACTAGATTACTTACTGAGTTTCAAACAGATTTGGAATGAAAACAACTCAAATTTAACAAGTCTATCGATTTCAAAACAGAAGTAACACATTAATAGTAATTCAAAGGAGAGAGCAAGAAAACAGTTCATCCTTTATTCTCTTATTTTTGACATGGTTTTTCCATCCACAGAAGCAAGTATATAGCAGATAGACGACAACACTCCCATCAGATGGTACTTGCAGAAATTCTATGAGCTTTCAGCCTAGATACTAAGATAATACTGCCGTCGTCAATTTAGTAATCTTCTATAAACATAATTTAAGGGAAAGAATCAACGCAACTGGAGAGCAAATCAAGAGATAAATAAAATTATGCATATAACGCTGAAAAGGGAAGATAATTCATCTAGAAAGTGAAATATTCACATTTACAGGACATGAGAGCAACGAACTAACCATCTGGATGATAAAATTTGGCCAAACGTCTGTATGCAACCTTTATCTGCTCTTCATCAGCATCTCTTTCCAACTCTGCATTTATACTGTAAAATTAGTTTTCCAATTTGCTCAGGAATAAAACAAATCAACAAAATTCACACGTAAAATTAGCTATCCCCTCCATTTCCTCAGCACCCAAACAGAGCAAAACCAAGGAAAGAAAAGAAAACGGGATTCTTACCAAGAGTTTCATAGGGGGATTTCTGGTCGGCCCAATTGGCTACCCTAACCGAAGTTCTCCGTTGACTGTGGAGGCGAGGCCACGGTTCACTTCCATGAAGCCAAGAGGAGCCCAACGACTGAGAAAACGTAGGCCCATACTCACCGCTTCGAAACGAAACCCTAACCCTAGATCGAGCTTGGTACAGCTTGCCGCTACTCACCCACGATGACAACACAATATGTGGCCTACATATTGTTCTCAAATTGCTCATCTTTTTAATTTTTTGCTAAAACTGAGCCAAAAAGCTAGAATCTGGAGATGTAGAGATCTGAAGTGTGAATTCAAGGAGATTTAATTATGTTTTGTTTGATTCATTTGATCGTCCGACACGTGAAGGAAGCGAGTTTTCAATAAAGAACCTCTTCAGAATCTGACTGAATCTCTGGTTTTCTTTTATTATATTTTTTTTCTGCTAATTTCTTTTCAACAATGTTTTTCGTTTTTCCGTTATTTTCCCGGGAAAATTTTCTTCGGACGGTTGGCCTGCCACCATGCGCTTTCCAATTTTGGCCTTTCATATTTCGCCTCCAATTTTCTTTATTTTCTTTCTTTTTGGTGTATTTACAATATGATATTATGATCCTGAGGAAAGAAAGAAGGCATTGTAAATTAAAATTTTAAAACTCTTCTTATCATTTATTTGTTTTTAGTCTTGGCAATTAAGTTCGGGTTAACTAGTCCTCAAACCTCGAGCTAGATTTTAGACGAACAACGACAAAAACTGACATCTTTTTAAATTTTTCTTTAAAAAATAATAAGTCGAGCCTGGGTCTAAGCCCGAGCCCCAACCCAACTATTTCAATTATTTAATAAAACATCATTTTATTAATTTAATTATTTTTGCTAACAGCATCTACCTAAGTTATCTTAAGAATTGATATGCTTCACACAAAAGTTTCTCCAATCTACTCAGCCATATTCGCTGGTATGCCCAATTAAGCTTTTGTAACATCAAAATATACACAACACATTCTACATCAACTACACTACATAGTTCTTTTGCTTCGGACATTCACCACTATCGTTTATATTTACAGCTTTTCAAGCTTAGGTACCTGCTTTTTTAGAAAACCTGCAAGATGGATCTGATACAAGTATCATTCCTTTTGCATCATAAACACGAATGTCCAAGCTGAACATACATAGATACACTATTTCATTGGGGCGTTTCACTTTATAACTAGGCAGCTTCGTGAGGACGAGCAGCCCACAGCGAACTCAAAGCGCGAAGACGGTTGAAATACTCTCCCAGTGCAAGTAAACCTCGTGCTGCTTGGCGTGTCGTTAGGATACGATACATGTGGTGTAGGGCTTGTTGTCGCAGGTGATCTGCCTGTTTTGAAAAAGAAGAAGGGTTGAGAGAACTTGAGGGAACAAAGGGTGTGAGTTGTTAAACATGCGTAACTTACAGTAGACACTCATTATTTCTGGCAAAAAATCATCAAAATGAATGTTCTTTGCTGGATATAACTTTACAGGTGCACTGTTTAATCAGTTAAACCATTTTTTGCTTAACTGGGCTGCAACTAATTGCTGGGAGAATCCAGTCCTAAATAAGGCAGCAAGAAAATCTTCAAGTTGAAGTTGCTGAACACTTTGACTTCCAAAAATATCAAATTGTCACCTTTATTCTCATAATACCACACAATTGGTCAAAAGTTTTTCTTTTTTCCCTTTACATCTGAATGACACTTCAATCTCAAGTAATCTAAGAAGATTAAGCTACTTGTATATCATAAGGTAAAACAAGAATATGGCTGGAAAAGGTGCCTGCTTTTTAAGCAGTTCCTCTCCACCTCAACAAAGATCTATTGAGAGATGCTAATGAACCAGAAAAACAAAATTTTTTAACTATTCAGACACTGCATATATGTTCTCCTCACGAATCAAAAAGACTAGATTACAGAAATCTGTATCTATCACAAAAATATCAAAATTCCAGTGGGAAAATAAAAGTTTGCTGTCCCTAAGCCTCAAACAGTTTGACAAGATCAGAACTAAAAGAAAAGTTTGTAAAATATGAGTAATGTAGAAAGTGACGTGCATGGTGACAAGAAAGAGAAATGAAAACCTACCTGGTTTACAAAACCCTCTACTGCTTCCAATTTCTCTATTGCAGAAACCATTTGAGCCCTGTAACTCCCAGCATCCATCAGATCAGCTGCTATGCTCTGAGCCAGAGTCTGCTGAAGTTTCTCAATACCTTGTGACAGAGCATCTTCAGCTTGCTGAGAAGAAAGACACAGAATGTTGATTTCCTCATGCTGTTGATCAGTCAACGGCTCAATTTGAGGCATAATAACCTGCGTGGACAAAGAGAAGAAGTTTCGTCACCTTAAGTGATTTAATTCTTGTGGACAAATTTCACAGAACATATCTCCAAGGCATGTCCAGCTTTCGAGTCAATAGAAGTTTTAAACCACCTCCAATTGTTTCAGACAAAAAATGTTCTCAGGTGACTAAAGATGCAGCCTTAATAATCAGCCTTATCATGCAGTTGAATGAAGCCAAGACATAGACAGCAAAGTTTCCAACTGAAAACAAACAAGTACAGAGGCTGTCGACATGATAGTGACCACTATTTGACACATACATTAAGAAGCTCTGATGGGCGGAATCCTCCGATCCAAAGAAAGAAGCGTTCTACTGAGGTTCTCCATTTTCCAGAAACGAGATAAAAGACATCAGCCTTTGCAGCATCTGTTTTCATGCGGAAGAGATTGTTATAGTGGTTTATGCCATTTTCTACAAGTATCCGAAGTTCAAGATCTGTTATATGGCATTGCAGTGCAGTCCTAAGTTCAATAATTTGTTTATGTTGCTCCTCAACCCAGTGTCCATATTCCATCTCAAATGTGGCAATCCCTTCAAATTCAAAAACCAAAATATTTTAACAAGCAGAACAAATGAGAGAGGGTAAGAATATGAGATGTTCAAAAGCGATTGCAGCAGATGAAATCACAGACCTGAATTCAAAGTTCCAGGCAATCCTAACTGACTGGTGTCTGATGCACTGCTTACGTATATACCCTGCAGTGGGGCATTAATATTAGAAGGGCCTGGTACCATCCATCCGTGGCTTTATCTAAAGGAAATTCCTTCACAAATACTAAAGAAAATCACAGATCACTTAATCTCACTTGTTGTCGCGCTCTCCCCAGTTCCTGCTCCAATTGTGCCAACTTCAGACGACTTGATTCCAATTGTTGAACATAAGCCTAAGAAACAATACCATAGAATAAATAACGTCCTCATGTAGTACCCTTCATCTGGCACATAGTTCAAAGGGAATGCATTAACCTTTACCTTTTTACGCAAACGACTTTTGCGAGCAGCTTCTCGATTTTGGGCCAAGCGTCTCTGTGTCTGCAGGCAGATATGTGCATTAAGATAACAGTGAACGATCACAATGCTAATTTTGTTTCTTTCTTCTTGCACAACAGACTAATGGATGTTCCAATGGCTAAAGATACTTCAGATGTTAAAGGAAGCTCCCTCAAGACAAACAGAACCATTCGTAACCTCTGGAAGTAGTTACAATGTAATTGCAATTTATTATGCGACTAAATACAGATATCATACTGACAAATGTGAAAAACAAAACAGAAAAGGCTAGAGATTTAACAAACATAGATACATTCACAGCAAAAACCAGCTAGGAGTCAGCAAAAACATACAACAAACATCATTGAAGAAGAATACAAGTTGTTCCTACGCAGTTGACTTGTTGTAGAACTCTTAGCAATAAGAAATTTGAAGAGTACAAGTCTCAAACAGCACCATGCACAATGAAATGATTCTTGCATTGATCAGAACAAAAACAAACCCTTCCTTTCTGTCATTGAATTTCAAAAACGTTCCAGCCAAGTATGAATCGGAAGTAGTCACTTCATTTAGCTGCCTGGAGACAATTCTGGGAACAGTCCTTCATGTGTGATGCATTCTTACCACATAATCAATTCAAAGAAACGCAAGAACCATAATATAGGAAGGCCGAGTGAGAAGCAGTTTCATATTACCTTATCAGCAGGTCTGTTTGTTTCATGATCACTTCTGGATGGTTCTGGTTCAGGAGAAACATATTCGATCTAGGGAAATTCAAGAGCAAAGTCAAGATTACAAATGATAATGAATACCTCATATAATCACGAACTAAAATAAGTGAGAGCATCATTGCCTTATTATCAGACGAAGCATCGACCAGTTGAATTGTGGACGGACCAATATTTAGACTTCCGTTGCCTCTGAAGGCATCTCCCCATGAGCTAATCTGGTGAAATGGCTCATAAATGGCCATTGCTCCCAAAGCAGCTACCTGAGTTGATGAAGAGCCCATATTACGACAAATGAAACCCTGTAAAGGGAAGAACACAACAATTAAAAGGGAAGAACACAACAATTAAACATGTTCAGCAAGCAATAGATTAAACGACTGCCGTGAAAGAGGGACATTAAACTCCTATTGTTGTTTGCCGGAGATAGAAAGTGATCAATGCGTAGTCCTTCACTAAAGAGAGTGCCAGTAGTGAGTTCTGCAACTCCCTCATAAAAATTATGCTTCAGAAATATATCCTCAATTCTTTAGACGCACTGGTTTTGCTAAATTTCCATATCAACTTTGGATTTTCTTCAGAAATTGCCTCGGGCTCTTGCAAAGGAACTTCTTGAGAAGGTGTTTACATACACGAAACTTAATTTGAGACTACTTCAGCTAAAGTATTGAGCAATTCCCACTAGTAATAAAAGGTTCGTCCACAACGAACCAAAGATGCAATAGCCTTAATTATGTTGGTACTTAGAAAAAGGGATTCCATGCAGAAGAACAATCAAAGACCCAGAGAGCGTTAATTTTAAAATTCGACATAACCTAACGACTGTATTTCATTCTTCCATCACTCATTTTACACCGTTTGCTTACTACCCTGCTGCCGGTTAAGAGCTAAAATGGATGATCAGACAGAAAGATGCGGATACTAAATTGGAGTTAGTTTAGTTTAGAGCATAAAATCCCAGGAACCAATTTGAACAAGATGAATACTCCGTAAATTTCCATTTTTGACAACTTCAAAAGCTGCACACCAGAACAAGACCACTCCAGCAAACAACACAAAGAGGTAAGAGTCATCAGTCTTCTACAACTAACCTCGTACAGAACTTCAATGAATCCTCTGTAAATATGGCTCCAAAAATTCACATGCTGCACTTTCCCAAGCAGCCAATATCAGGAAAACAGAGAGAAACAAAGACAAACCCGAGTTTTTGAAGACCGAGATACTATAAATTAAGACCAAAAGATCCCTCACAAGAAGTAGTTATCAGAGCAAGAAGCCCAATTTAAAGCAGGTCACAGCATGCTTTCCAATACAAAATAGTTGGCAGATGGAATCAACATCACCACTACTACCATCCATATTTCTTTCTCCAAAGCCAACAATGACCCGAAACAACAGTCACAAAAAGAAACAGATTCCAACATAAACTAATAATGGCTGAAAAAGAAAGACTTTTTCTTTATCTTTTTCCTTTTTTTGTTTTACGAGTTATGGAGTTTTTATCTCTTTTGCACGCTACAGTCAATCTGCTAACATCGTCGTTTAAGCAAAGCCAAACTAGTAAAAGGCTCAAAAGAAGAGTTTAACAAAAACAAAGAAGCATAAGATGCGCACCCCTTATCACTCTAAAGTGCGCACCCCCTACCCAATACACTGTAGTGTCATTTTATAAAATGGAACACTTTGTTTCGCTGGAATCATTCTCCGGCGTTTTTGGAGTCGCATACGGTTGCGGCGTTGGTGGTGGCGGTGGTGCCTGATGGTGGAGTGGGTTGGTGAGTAAAGACAAAAGAATAGACACTCACTAGTGATATTTTGCCTTCTTAATTTTCAATAAAGAGAAAGCTGATTGGGTTATGGGACCCACAAAGTAGTAACATTTTGGACACGTAAGCAGACATGTCGGAATCAGACAAGAGGCTTTTCCAAGGAAGAACATCCGCCGCTGATTTTCATTTTTTGAATAATTGACCTCTGCTTTAAAAATTTCTTTATTTTTTAAGGTTAAATTGTACTTGTTCTGCAACTTGCTTATGAAAGCCTTTTTAAGGTTCCATGCACGGCAATACTACGTCATGTCTAAAAGAAGAAGCATCGCAGCTTCAACTTAAGTTGTGAAAACTGAAAAGAGCAAAATAAGTTGGTGTTAAATTAGTCTTAGCTCCATATATTTTTTCGTTTTTTATAGTTTCATCTTTTTTCGTTATAATTTTTATTTTTTGAAAATATTATTTCTCTCATAATATTGTTTAATTATTATATAATTTTATCATATTTTGTTAATTTTTATACTCGATATAATTAGGCATAAGCATAACTAATATAATACAATAGAAGTACTTATATAATAGTTAAATAATAATAATAATATAATAATAATGATAATAATAATGATGATGATGATGATAACGATTCATCTATTAGGTGATATGTAAATTGGTGATAGCATTTTTATGTTATCTTAGTGATATTAATCAATTATTAAAAAATGCGACCAGTTTAATTAATATAATCAGAAAATTTTGAATTGCACAATTTTTTGGTTTAGATTATAAGTTTTTTATTCGATTTATTTTAATAATTTTTGTTATTAAAAATTAATCAATTTATTAATTAATTAGTTAATTTTTGTAAATTAATAATATTTTAATTATTTTGTGTTATTCTTTGTCTTATATCTTATGATAATTAAATGATTTTTTTATATTAATTGTGGTAAATTATATGATAATTAATATTAATAGAAATAAAGAAATAATTGTTATTTTAAATTTACATTATTATGAATTTTCCATTCATGATTAATATAACATTAAAAAGCACATAACATAATATACTAAAGGACTATTTCATAATGTTAAAAATTATCTGATAATCAATATTGATTGTATTGTATTATAATCAAATTTGACATCGATATTAATACAATATTCATATCATTGTTATAATTAAAGGTAAAATATTATTTCAAGTTGAAATTAATTTAATTTAATTTAATTTAAGCTTAATTAACATATGGCGTGGTGTTATGTTACGTAATACAATATAAACATTAAAGATGACAAAGTTAATTAATGGAATTTTAAGTTAGATTCAAATATAAAGATCGATCCAAAAAAATCAATGGCCTAAATCTCTCTCTCAAGAGTGATATTGTGTTTCTTAATTATTTAAAATGATATTATTTTAATTAATTATGATAAAGTAGCAGTATTTAAAAATTATTTAAATAAATTCAAATTAGATTCAAGCCGAGCACTTCGCACCTAAAAGTCTAATAATGGATGTTACAAAATCTAATACGACTGATTTTACTCCATTGTCACCTCTAATAAAGATACCTCGTAAGACATACAACTTCCATTGCCATCTTTAATTATGATGCCTAGTAATTTATGTATCTTATCAACTAACCTTTGATTTAAGTTTTTTAGTGTAATGAGAGTTCTAACAACCTTATCAAATTTTGAGCTAAAGTAGTCTTTTTTTTTTTTTAGTTACGACTAAGAGAAAATCAAAACTATCTTAAAGAAAAAATACAGACACCAACTCATATAATCAAGGTGACGACGTCAAGAATATTGTCCTAAATTTGAAAATTTGAAGAAATATCATGACTCAATTTAGTCAGATAATTTACTGCAAAATTATTTTCACAAAGTACATGCCTAATATGGTAACTCCAATTCTAAACAAGTAAAGCTTGAATATCCACAATCAAAACAGGCAAAGGATGTGAAGAGATAACATCATAAATCACTATCTACATCGTCTCCATGCTATCAGATTCTATTATGACCTGTCGAA
>JANITW010000002.1:10703593-10715854 GCA_027564335.1 Erythroxylum williamsii | reverse complement strand
TATTACTATATTCTATTTGATATATTAATATTATGATTTGGTCAGAGTTGATATTGAGAAGAATTATCGAGGGTATATTAGGTAGTATGTATTTATTAGGTTACGTTACATCCTAAACCTCCCAAATTGAAGGTTTTTTATTTTTACTGTTTAGGATGGAATGGAACGTAATATGAAACCTTCCGCTTTCATCCCATTCCATTTCATTCCATTGTGAAACCTTCAAACAAACGATAGAAGTGTGTTATGTTTCATTCCATTCCATTATTAACCCTCAAACTAGACAGAGCTTAAAGCTTTACAAGATAACGAATACAATTACTCAAGTATACGCTTATGTTCCATAAGCTCACACTTTTTGAGTGATAATTGCATTTTGAATTAAACAACGATCCCATTCTTAAATTATTTTTTTGGGATTCGAACTCACAACATTGGGCAAACTTAGGCCGTTATTTGGTGATTCTGATACCACTTTACTACCCTATAAGGCCTTACAAGGTAACGGATACAATTACCCAAATATGTCCTTACAACGTTACGATGACATTCAAAATTAATCGGTAAATTTTAAATTAAAATTAATTATTTCATTTTTAAAGGCTCAATTCATATCCGAAAATTTTTAGAAATAGATCAATTGCAAATTTGAATTTACTCATATTGAAAAATTAGGTTAAGACTTGAGTTCTTTTCTGCTATTTAAATGGATGTTAAGATAGTATTCCAAAAGCTTTAATTTTAACCCACCAATTTAAAAATTAGATTGAAAATTAAATTATACAACAAAATTTAAGATTTAAAAAATTTAATTGATATTAATTTATTATAAAAATAATTAGAAATTGAATAAAATTAAATGATTAAATTTTAATTGAAAATTTATTAAATAAAAAATAATTAATTTATAAGAATATATTAATAAATAACTAAGTAAATGTTGGTCCAATAAGGCATGGAAGCTTACTCCAACCAAGCAAGCCCACCTTTCATTTATTTAACCTGTCAAAGTCTGAAACGACTCTTTAACGGTTTTACTGTTACTCCTGGGTCATGGGTACAATGAGTACCATCATACTGTACTAAGCTGTCCGCAAAAGTCCCAAGAGAGTTGGAGATCTAGAAATAGAAGAAGAGACAGAAAAATGTGAAACATTTGGCCATTTCGTATTAGTTAGGGTGTTGAGTTTTCTGCTCTCTTTTAGCATGAAAATCAGCTTTGGCTGTTGGAGATTTCTTTCCCCCCTCTCTATCGCTTCATCCAAAAATAGGATCTCACTAACCACTTCGTCAATTTCTGCCAGGTCTTTCCTTCTAACTGTTTCTTCGATCTTTCTGGTGGCTCATGATTTCGCTCCTGGCCATTCTTGTCATTGTTACTATATCCATGTTCACTTGCATACCCAGTAGTTCTTAGCATTCAAAGATCCAAGTACACCCTTCAAGACGTCAACTGTTTTGCGAGCAATCGTTATGATTAATCCCATTAATCATTTTCACTTGCAGAATTGCAGAAAAGGGTTCATGATTCTGTGAGACTTTTTTAGCTGGACACTCCAACTTAATCTTACGTGATCTGATTTACCACGTTGTTGGTTATCTCGAGAAGTGTTTGTTTGAGAGCTTTACTTGCTCCTGATTGCTGGGAACTTTTGGGAATCAATTGATATGTGACGTAAGAAAAATAAAGCTATGGCGTCACCAAATAGTGCTAAGGAGCAGCAATTCCCAGCTCTGGCTAGAGAAAGACCATTATATGGTCGTATGGATTGTGTAGCGAAGCCTATGAATAGTATGCATTTCGATGAGTTACTGAAAAATGTGACGTCCATTGAAGAAGGACAGCTGATGCAAAATCCTTCTTCTTCTTCTTCTTCTTCTTCTAATTCTTCATCGCCTGGTTCGTTGGCTCGTGGGAACTTTAACTTGAATGAGACTTTCTGTAAGAAAACGGTGGATGAGGTGTGGAAGGACATTGTTCATCAAGAAGATGCAAGCACCATGGAAACGAGTAGATCCCATCATCAAAACCTTGGAGAAACTACGCTTGAAGATTTCCTAGTCCGTGCCGGTGTAATCAATGTAGGATATCAAAACGGATCGCTACTCGATCATCAGCCAGTTATGGGCCTCGATCCTGTGGTTGTAGTGCCTCAACAGGAAGATTGGTACAGGTTTCAGATGGCAACAGCTCAACAGCAGCATCAGATGACAATGCTGGGTTCTAATTTTCACGCCTCTTCCGGAACAGTTTATGACAGTTCCGTCATGGACATGGGACAGTCGGAGAGCCAAATGGTTATGGCAATGTCTATGTCAACAATGTCTGCGAAATCTTCAGAATCCCAAGAAGGTGTTGACAAGAAGCGCCGGTTTTCGGAGGAAACGATGGAGAAAACCATTGAGAGGAGGCAAAAGAGGATGATAAAAAATCGTCAGTCTGCCGCAAGGTCGAGAGCAAGGAAGCAGGTTATCTTTGAAATCGATTTGGCGATGTGTTTCTCTTTTGATACAGTTAAAAATCAGCCATTGAAGTTGATCTCTAGAACGTTTCTTTAATGCTTTGCAGGCTTATATTAATCAGCTGGAGAACAAAGTGTTTCAGTTGACAGAGAAGAATAAATGCCTCAAGAAACACAAGGTACTGAATCCACATTTTTCAGATCGGCTTGAATGATTATTCTTGTTGGTATTCCAAAGAAATGACTACTTCCTTCTTGTTTAAATATTGATGTGGAAACGTAACTTAAATTCACAGACATGATCTTATTGGACAGGTCATGATAATCCATTTTTAAGTTCATCTAGGAGATGAAGATAAACAGAATTTAATCGATATTAATGAAATTTCAATGTTTCCAACTGAGTTCACTACTATTTGGCCAAAACCATTACAGATTGCATCAATTTATCAGGATTCACACTTTCATTTGTTGTACTTGTTAGCTTGCCTAATTTGACAGCATCCTGCACAAATTAAAGCAAAGGAAGTAACCATACATGCAAAAGAAATGAATAAAGATCACATAGGAAAACAGCTTCTCATGTTGGGAGTTAATGATGCAGAATTTCTGAACTATTGTTTTCTCATTTGTCATTTGTCCCAAGCAGGAAGTGGACATGGCACTATCTTCTGATATAACTCGTACTGTACCAAGATACCAACTTCGGCGAACCAGCTCTTGCTCCCTCTAGCGTCTTGTTGAGATTTGAAGATTCTTTCCGACTCATTTCATTTATTCACTTTTCCTTCGTCAAACTTTTCTTTATTATGGATTCATAGATAGTTGCTGAAATCTTCGGCCTGATTTTTGACTTTGCTTGGCTTTTTTTGAGTTTGAATGACATTGTACAAGTTGGAGAATATGAAAAGATGAGCATGAAACTCTAAATGCGAGAGCAAAGTCTCCACTTGGAGAATGATAGATAGGTCGAATAACCTTGGATTTTCCTTCATAAGGGCATGAAACCATGTCATGTCTATGCAGCTTTTACCACTTATGTGCGACGGCGTGGTTAAACAGATATAAAGTATTATCAGCTTGCGCAATTTTGTATCTCACTTGTCATGTCTTTATTCCAAAAAAAGGTTCGAGTCCTAGGTACTTGGAACAGAACTCCCCCAAAGGATTTAGACAATGGCATTTGGTATGCCTTCAAAATCGAAGAGCAACTAGGGTGAATCATTAACAGATGCTGTCATGTCATCGACAGTGGCAATACGTCACAATAGGATTGAAGTTGCCGGAAATTAGCCTTTTCGTCTCCTTGAATTATTGCAGATGATTAAAGAGTCAAACTGGGAACTGATCAAAAGCCAAAATAGCTGAATCAACAGTGTGCAGGCACTTCAGAAATTTGAAAAGTATAAATTGATGAACATCAGACAGTCTTAAAGGTTTTGTAGATGATGAAGCAATATCGAATTATCATTGACTACGAAATAGAACATCTGATGTTTTCGTATTTTTGTTGCTCAGGCCTAAGAGAAGGCCAAGCAGATGATATATATACTAAAAGGTTACTATCTTGTTGAAATGGGGAATCAACTTATCAACACCAAGGAAAATAAAACAAGCTAAATATTAGGCACTGATTATATCATGGATGTACATTCCAACAGCAAGTTTTCTCTATTTACATAGTGGAAAAGGGCCGAGCAAGCTACCCTGTACATCTGCTTACTTCACCTATCAATTTAGACAAACATAAGTCACAAAATTGAACTTAACCATCAAAGCATAAAAATGATGAACTATGTTAGGGAAAACGAAGAACTAAAATCAAATAATTTTGGAATATATAGAAAGAAAACAGTATGAGATTATGTTACAAGTTGCAACCAAATACAACATAGCCCACAAAGTTCAAGCATGAGTCAAAAATATTGAGAATGATTTGACCTGAAAGGTAAATCGAAGTTGGGTTTTTTAGCTTCTGGGAAGACAACACAAGACAAGCAAAAATTCCATCCATCCTTCAAAACCTTAGAAAATGAAAAGAACACTCTGCTTTTCACACATTTTACACCAATATGAAGTTGGCATTGGGAGGCAATACCAAGACAACTCGCCAGATTTATCAAAAAGTGGGGCCATACTAGTTCTTTCCATAAGCACCAATATTGACTATCTAAAACTTTTCAATTAGATATTGTGGGGCATATCACATTTGTACTCATTCAATTTTTAGTAAGCCCAGAATCATCTGCCTGATAACTTGCAAAAAGAATTGAGGACTGTTTAATCACCTCAACGTTTCTTTGTGGCATCAATAAACATGGCTCGAGTCCAATGCTCAATATCCTCAGCCTCTGATGGTGGAGGAGGAAAAGTTGGGTGTTCCACAAGATCCCATCCCTCAATAAGGCATTCGGTCTTTCCAGTGTCTGGTATCTCAGCAGCATCGAGAAAACTTGTGGCAGAATTTGGAAAATTACTATCATTTATGTTTTTCTGCAAACAAAAAGCAAGCATGAAACACTCAAGACATGCAACTACAGAGATTAATATCTGAGGTTCAAATAATGATGAGAATATAACCAAATGTGTTAAGTACATAATCAGTAATGGTAGAATACTGCAGCTTTTGTGTAACGAAGTCGAGTCCTCAACTTAACTACAGAAAATTGTCACAGAAGACAAAATTTACATATTACCGTAACATGTAGGGCATGTGCACTCTCCAATAAAGCACTTGACGCAATGGCAGAATTTACAGTCCAAACAGATTTATTCAACTTCTGGACTTGCTTGCATGACCTAGAACTCAATAAGAAACTGGTTCAATCTAAAATAACCAAATGCAATCTTAAGGGCTAAAAACTAACTAGAAATGGGTAACCATAAAAGGAAAATAATTGCTGAAAATTTGAATGACATGCATCCAGGTTGAAGTATTCTAACTTGCAACAAAAAAGAGCAGGATGAATAATTGTTGTGAATAGCATCACAAACTTGAAGATTAATGCACAAAGAAATACCTTGAACAGGCCATTTTCAAGGAAAAAACAGATCTAACTTCCTTTGAAGAGGATAAAGTGGCTAATAGTTTTGTAAATGCTTCAAAAGTTGATGCTTCTGCGGGAACATCTAAGCATAGTGAGTTATAACAATAAGCTGTTATGCAGGCCACACTTTTCTTAAGAAGGGCAATCCCTTTCTGCAAGTCTTTGTGCATTTCAATAGAATGTGGGGAGGCAGAAGAATAATTGAAGCTACTACTTCTAGAAGAATCCAGGTGTGGTCTTCTATCTGATTCCACTGACGTGACACCAAAATTACTTGAACTTCTATCAGTCCAAGAATTATCACCACTAGTTGAGCAATAATTTTGGCGTGGAATAAAAAGTGGATATTCATGACTGCAAAAAACAAAAAGTATTTAGGTCAAGCAGTCTTTGTGCTGAATATATACTTTAGTTTAAATTAACATACCTTCGAGAAGCAGGGCGTGCATTCCAATAAGAATCTCTTTGCCATATCCTAGAGCAGGAACCCTAAGAAGAATTTACATATGGGTTTAACAACTAGATTACATTGATTCTGAAATAATCAATTGTTTAAGTTTTGTATATCACTTGGAAAACATGCTATCACAAAGCATTGCAGGTGATCAAAAAGTAGAAGTTGCAAACATGAATTTACTGATGAATCAGTAAGCATATGAAGAGACATTGAGACATCAAATAGATATCATAATGTAAAAGTTCCATGATAACATGTTGTATATGAATTTATGAACAATTATTTAACAAATGAACCAAAGCCAAAAGGGACTTTATGAACTTTAAACAAAATCTAAACAAGCTTAATGCTACTAATGAGGCACAGCAGCACTTACTGCAAAACCCGAGTTATGAAGAGCAGGGGCAGCCAAGATACGGACAGCAAGATTTAGAAGTTGTACCATGTATCTGAGTTTCCAATCATGAGCAAAAACTAGTGTCAGGGCAAAACATTCGAAGCAAGTTTTAACCTAATAGAAGGTTAACTCAGAAAGCTATAAACAGTAAGATTAATAATGCACATACACTTAGAGTTGTACTGTTTTGTGAAAGAAGAAAGAGTAGAGGCATACCCTAAGGACACAGAAAGCTCTTCTGATGGGACAGAGTGAGGGTCAAGTCCTCTAGGTAATCTTGTATTGCAAATTAGGTCATATTGGCCACTAGAGCTGTCTTTTTGTTCTTCGTCTACATTTATCTACAAACCAATGAACTGATTCAAGATCACCCTTGAAAAGTAGTTATTGAAATATCTAAAAAACAGATGTTCACATCAAAGCTTAAATAAAGACTGAGATACAGACACTTTCAATCAAGGAATAACTTTCAGTAGACTACTGCCTCCAGGGACCAAAAGGTGCTATTATTTCATTACATCCCTTTTCAGAAATTTACTTCAGTTAGTTACTTCAAAGATATGAATGACTATCGTTTATTCATTCCCCACACTACAATCACCAGTCCTTATCTATTACATTTTTCTACAATAACAAACACCAAAGGCACAAGGCTTGCCTTTTTGAGGCTTCCAATTACCACTACAAGGTTCTTCAATAATCAGAGT
The DNA here is from genome assembly GCA_027564335.1 of Erythroxylum williamsii. Classification (NCBI taxonomy): domain Eukaryota; kingdom Viridiplantae; phylum Streptophyta; class Magnoliopsida; order Malpighiales; family Erythroxylaceae; genus Erythroxylum; species Erythroxylum williamsii. Next base: position 10,708,784 of record JANITW010000002.1, on the reverse strand, counting down.
TTGATATTGCAAATTGGTATTGGATGAACTCAGGAAACATGTGCAAGCTCTCAATGCACTGGCACTGAATGTAATATACCCTTCATTGAGTTTGTTAAAGCCAAGATGGAAGCTAACTTATGTAGTACAAATTCACTTTTGACACACTTACCCGACGTTGAGGGAACAATTTCGATATCTGTTTTATAACTACTGATTGTTTATGCAGCAGTTCAGAGGTAATTGCCATCTGCAGTTTAAAATTGTGTTATGCATCAATTACCTTCCTCGGTACAATGAAACAAAACTTCAAAAGAATGAAAAAAGGTTAGCACAAACATTGAGTCTGTAGACTCTCCAAGTACGCAGGAACCAGGAGTTGGTTAACCACATAAAATATCCATTGAAGGTAAAGATAAAGAGGTATGCCAAAAACAATCAAATTATATATCTTACATGCCCCAAACTCTGAGTGCAAATAAGGTTTGGATAGAATTTCTCTAGCTGTTCCGCTCGATTTCTTTCTAACTGCACAAGGAAACAAACTATGCATAGTATAATTTACCCCGTGAGGGAAATACCTACAAGTGAGTAGTGCATTATAACAATGCAACAGATAAACATCATAAAATCCCAAAATATGAAGAAACAAGGCATACCATACTATGAGCTGATTCAAGAACTCCATATTTGATATTCAAGTCATAAGTCATCCTCTCAACCTTCGCCTTTCCTGGGTAGCACAATAAACGGAAATTAGTCTACCCAAGCTGCAGAACTTTTATATGTTTAATGGTACTCCACGAAGAACAAACCCTGTACGAGTTGTTCCTTTTGCTGACGAAGCTTCTCCCTCAAGCTGGCAAGCTTTTCATTCTGAAGCACTCTCCAATTTAGTTGATCATCTGCCTTCCCCTGATTATCGTCAAACAAATTAAACCAATTTGAAATTTCCCTTTTTCTCTATTACATAAAAATGCATGATGATCATTAAAAATGTTCAGACGATGTAAAGGAGAGAAAGATCGAAATGGGTTGGGGTGGATTAAAGTCGAACCTTTGCAACAAGCACATCGCTCAATCTTGAGCACAATGAATCTCGACGAATCTTCAAGGATTTCAACGATGTGTTGTACTCATTTAAACTGAAACATACCGCAGCCACTGTTAGCATCATCAGTCACTAAAATATCACCAAAAACTAAGACCTTCCATGGAAACCATATATTTCGAAGGTTAAATATCATTAACGTAAACTTGTCACCAAAAATTTTCAAATCCAAGATTACATATCCCTCCATTCCATACGTTAAAAAAGTGTAGAGATATCGAAGTCGTCAAATTGTGAAAGAAGTACCTGTAGTTGACACATAAACGGCAAATAGAAGCGCGATTAGAGGTCTCGCAAATAGCGCAGCAGCTGGACTTACGGTTCATAGCTTATTTTGTCATCGATTCCATGAAACCCTAGATCAACAATACCGAAAATTCGGCAAATTCAATAGCAAATAACCAATAATCTTGGAAATAGGAATGAAATCAAAACCGAAGGACGAAGGAGCAGGCGGGGGATTGCCGGAGGGTGATGGTGGCGCTGGCGGTGCCTCCGGCGGAGAATTGTGAAATAGAGACGTAAATAAATTTGAAATTGATTGGAAAAGAATTTCTTGTACGAGATGATTAATAGATGAATGAATTGGCGGGGTTGAATCTCTTGCGTGGGCCCGAATTATAACTTTTAAACCCAAATTATCAAATTAAAAAGGAAAATCTTCGATCTTTGGCGCCCTTTTGAGGGGAATAAGTTAATGAAAAATTAAATTTTTCCGTTAAATTTATAATTGAGGTGATCAAATGATTTATTCTTATTTTTTAATAATAAATTAAAATAGAAAGTTTTGAAAAATCATTATAAATAGGAAAAAACTTAAAGAGAAATTTTATTAATAAATCATTAAGTATATAATACTAAGAACAAATGGGATGAACGAACATCAAATTCTATGTCGTCCTCTCTTTAATCCAACAACTCCCTTAAGTTTATTGTCGTGTCACACCTGTGACTTACTGCTCAAGGTATCTTTGTGAGTTTTAGTCTTATTTTTGGCATCTTTTTGTTTTAAGAGTGAGAAATTTGGATGATTGGATAACTGCTCATTTGTGATTATTGTTTCTTGAACTTGACGAACTTAACGTTACGTGAACTTGAATGTTATTTGGAACCTAATGTTCGATTAAGGGAGAGTTCCCATATGTTATGTGGATTTAATGCTGTGTGTCCAATTATCTTCTTAAAGGGGAGTTTCGAGATGTGGTAAATAATGCAAAAAAGAGAGAAATTGTTAAGATATATTTTATGATATTTTGGGCATTATTTGTTGTAACATCCCATCACCGATGGGAAGGATAATTTGATCATTTGGGACGGATTAGGCGAGTGTAAATATATCTCGGCATGAACATGCATCATATAGCCTCTATATAGATATGAATGATAATTTATGCACATGCACATGATTGTACATGCATTCATGACATTTACCGGCATATGTATTTACTTATGAAATTTGTGATATTTGTGTTTGAAAATTTGAATTGGAGTAATTTATGTGTGTTTTATATTTTTAGAGAATTTTAGGAATTTTTCTGAAATTTTTTGGGGTATTTTTCCTGACCGAAAAAATCACAAAGTGGCAGACTGGTTGGTTTCCGGTACCGAAAATTTCTACCTAATGGCAATGGAATATTGGATAAAGGATTTTGGGATTTTTACTTGAGCAATTAGCATTAGATGGAAGATTTATTTGTATTAATGTTCTTTATTAAATAGGAATATATTGATTTTTTTTGTCTTTTTCCAATTAAAAGACAAGTGTCTTCCTTCATTTATTAGACTTGTCTTATACCCTTCATTCAATTACGACACTCTTCCTTGGAATGACTTAAACAAATTACTTTGAAAGCCTAACTCTTTCTTCATCCGTGGTTGCTACTCTTCTCCTTCCTTCGTTGGTGTTTTCTTCATACAAGAAATTTTCTTGTTCATTTGCTTGCTCCTCCTTCCTACTCACACAAAACCAACCTTAAGCCCTGTGAAGATGATGATTTGTGTATGTGTGAAGTGATGGCTGTAGGCTTGGGTGAGAGGTAAAGAGTTGGAGTGATTTGAAAAGTGGAGAATTGAAGAGCTTAAAGCTTGTTGAGGTGAGAATCTTGTTTTGTGTCCTTTGGTTAGTAGGTAGAAGCATTTCTTGAGCTTGTTGGTTCATTAATTTCATAAAGCTTATGGTTTAATTGTATGGGTAGGTTGCTTCTTTGATTGGTTTATGTTTGGTAAAAGATAAATTGTTAACATGCTTTGGATTAGTTTGATTGATTTTGATGTTGAATAATGGAGAATTCAAGTAAGAAAGCCTTGTGTGTTGTGTGCTGCCAAATCTTGACTATTGATTCAAGAGAATGTTTTGATGAACTTATGGCTGAATTAGAGGTTCAAATGGATGCTTATTGATGTAGGTAAAGTGATGAAATGAAAAGAGTTGAGGAAGGGAGGAAATATGGAAAATGTGACTTTGTGTAGGTTTCAGATTTTGGCTCATAACTTTTGATATGGTTATCCAATTGATTTGAGGTTTATCTTAAATTAAACTTAAGAAGTATAACTAGATTTCATATGAAGGAAGTTTTTTCCAATTCTGACTTTAAGGATTTTAATTTTGGCATGCAAAGTGAATTGGTAGGTGCTGTGTGAATAGTATCCGAACCTTGTGACCCGAAACTTTGATGATTTTTTTTAGGATGGAATTGGATTGAATTTGCTACTTTGGTCTTCATAAAAGTTGAATATCTTTTTGTTAGCTTTCTAACACCACTAAGTATGAATTTATTTGATGTGTAGATTGAAAGTTATGGTCTATTAATGTTCAAATGGTAATTCAGTCCAAATTGTGTTTTGGTGTGCAATGCTCTAAGTGAACAGGTTTTGTGCCATTTATGTTCTGGTATTTATTTGGGACTTTTAGTGGTTAAATTGGCTTAAGTGACCTTCTAGAAATTTGTAGAGGATTGTTGTAGCTTTCTAATAAGATATTTTGTGTGAATTTTGGATATAAGAATTGTTAGACATAAATTTGTAAAGTTTTGTTATGATTTAGGTTAAATGTTGTTTTCTTGGACAGCCACAGTAATGGGAGATTTTAATCTAGTTAGAGATGGAATTAGGTGCTAAGTTCTTCTTAAGAATTGTAGTACATTGTCTAAGCTTTTTATTTCTATATGGTATGTAGTTTTTCGATAATGGGTTGGAAAGTTATGAATTTTGAAATATTAGGTTTCTTTTGAGAATGATTTGAATAGGCTGAAGCTTTGGTTGAGAAATTGAGTTGTTTAATGATGGAATTGGCTTTCAGTTTGTTCACGAAAGATGTAGCATTTGTTTCGCTCTTTTTATTGATATAAAATTTTGAATTTTTCACAAAGAGGATGAAAAGTTATGATTTTTACAAAAGTACTGAACTGTTGTGGCAATTTTGTAATTTGGCAGTAGTTTTGAGTGTATTTTTGACACCCTTAGAGGTAAAATTGGATTTTTCACTCTTCATGAAACTTGTAGGATTTTTTATGATCTTTCCAATGAGATCAAGTTTGTGATTTTTCAATGTCTGTGCTAAAAGTTATGAATTATGGAAAGAGAGAAGGTTTAAAAAGGATTTTGAAAATTTTGAAAAAAACAAGAGCGAGGACGCTGCGATCAGCCCTCGCAGGGCTGCGCCCCTTTTCTTCTTATTTTATTTTTTTTGTTTTATTAATTATTTATTATGTGGTAATTAATTTGGCCCAATTTGTTTCTTTTGGCAGCCTCGCGGCCTCGCACTGGCGATGCTGGCAATTTTAGCCAGCCTCGCGAGGGCGACGCCTCGCCCTCACGAGGCCGGCTGAATTTGCCTGCCTTGCGAGGCTGGCTACCCATTTATAATATTAATAATATTATAATAATGATAAGACTAATTTACATAATAGTTATTATAAATTATATAATAATTAATAACTGTTAAAATTATTATGGTTATTTAATTATTCTTATTAATTTAACTGTAATAATAATAACAACATTTAATATTAATAAGGAATTTAATAATAGTAATGAATAAAAATTTTATACATAGGGCGCAACAAATTTAATAATAATATTTAACAGTAATTATAATACTAG
>JANITW010000002.1:10544629-10557500 GCA_027564335.1 Erythroxylum williamsii | reverse complement strand
GTTTATTATTAGGATTGGGCCACTCACTTGTTTCATTTGGCACAAATCCTATAATTATTGCAACAACACTATTTCGTGGCCAACAAGAAGTGTATATTTGGGTTGGGTAGGGGGGGGGGGGAAGTATGTGGAATACTTGGGTCATGTGATTTCAGGAACAGGGGTGTCAGTAGATTCGGTCAAGAATAAAAGTGTTATGGAGTGGCCGGTACCTCGCAATATTAAAGGTGTTAGAGGGTTCTTGGGCTTAATTGGTTATTATCGTAAATTTATCAAGGGATATGGTAAATTGGCCAAGCCCTTGACTGAATTAACAAAGAAGGAGGGTTTTGACTGGGGAGATGAAGAACGATATGCTTTTGATAGATTGAAAGTGACCTTAACTTCTGCACCGATACTATCTCTTCCTGACTTCACTCAACCTTTCCAAATTGAATGTGATGCTTCGAGTAATGGTGTAGGAGCAGTGTTGATGTAAGACAAAAAATCTATAGCTTATTTTAGTAAGGCCTTGGCTAATCAGAACTTGTGCAAATCCGTGTATGAAAAAGAGTTGATGGCTTTGGTCTTGGCGATGCATCATTGGCGACATTATCTCTTGGGTTGTAGTTTTATGGTTTTTACCGATAAAAAGAGTTTGAAACTTCTGTTGCAACAGAGGGTAGCTAGTTGTGATCAACAAAATTGAATTTAGAAGTTGTTAGGATACCACTTTGAGGTAATTTATAAGTCAGGCCTTGATAACAAAGTTGCAGATGCTTTGTCTCGTATGCATAAAATAGGGGAGTTACACACTTTGGTGTCATCACCAATTTGGGATCAAAGGAAGGCTATGGAAGCATAGATTTTAGAGGATGCATTTCTACAAAAAATTGTGGTAGATTTACAGGGTGATCAGCAGTTTCGACCCAGATTCAGCTTGCATAAGAACATACTGCTTCATAAGGGTAGACTGGTTATTCCTTCTTCTACTACCTTTATTCTTATACTATTGGAAGAATTTCATTCCTCTCCAAGTGGAGGTCACTCTGGTTTCTTTAGGACTTATAAATGTATTGCAAAGAATGTATATTGGGTAGGTATGAAGATTGTGATGTTTGCCAACTTCAAAAGTATATTGTGACTTCTCCACTTAGGTTACTGCAACCACTGCCGATTCCACAACAAGTATAGGAGGACATTTCTCTTGATTTCGTTATCGGGTTGCCAAAATCTAATGGGTATGATGCAATCTTAGTTTTGGTGGATCATTTGTTGAAGTATGCCCATTTTGTGCTCCTTAAACATCCATACACTGATAGATCTGAGGCTGTCATTTTTGCTAAAGAGATCATTCGCTTGCATGGCCCATCACAATCAATCATCAGTGATAGAGATCCCTTATTTGTCAGTAACTTTTGGCAAGAGTTATTCAAGCTTCAAGGAACAATGTTGAAAATGTCTTCTTCTTGCCATCCAGAAATTGACGATCAAACTGAGGTGGTTGATAAGTGTTTGGAGGTGTATGTAAGTTGTTTTACATCCGAGTAACCTAGGGAATGACAAGGTTAATTGTTTTGGGCAGAATTGTAGTATAACACTACCTTTCATATTTCTATGGGTATCTCACCCTTTGAGGTTGTGTACGAAAGAAAGCTTCCCACTGTTGTGAGGTTTGTGTTAGGAGGAACTAAGGTTGAGACTGTGACTAGAGAACTAGAGGAACGTGATGAAATTTGAAGACAAGTTAAGTATAATTTGTTGTAAGCTCAAGAGCAGATGAAACTTTATGCTGACAAACACAAAAAACTGCAGGTGTTTGAAGTAGGAGAATGGGTCTTTTTGAAGCTGCGCCCACACAGACAACAAACTGTAGTGAGAAGAATTAATCAGAAGTTGGCACCTTGTTATTACGGGCCTTATCAGATTTTGAAAAAGTATAGCGATGCAACATATCGCTTAAATTTACCACCAAAGTCATGGTTTATCCTATTTTTCACATGTCATAATTGAAAAAAGCAATCAAACAATATACTGCTAAAGCAGCATTACTTACAGAGTTGAAAGTTGCCGTTGATGGAGTTATTGAGCCTGTTAAGGTTTTGGCATGTAGGGACTTTTCGGTGATAGATGTCAATTAACAACAGTTACTAGTTCGGTGGAAGGGAAGTGCGGAGGAAGATGCTACTTGGGAGGATGTTATGACTCCTAACAACCAATTTGCTAACTTCAGCCTAGAGGACAAGGCTGAATTTGAAGACGATGATAGTAATAAAGACCAGCTATTAATGCCAACATATGTGAGGCCCAAGATGTGGAAAGTTGATAAGTGGAAGAATAAGAAGGTTAAAGAGGAGAGATAAGAGTAATAGAGTGAAAAATAAATATGTTAAAGTGGAGTTAGTATGATGTGAGGAATACGATAGAAAGTTTAGTTTTTGGAAAAGTTTTCTATTACAAAAGAGGATATTCTCTTTGGAAGGAACTCAGACTCTAGACACTCTTTTGTTAAGATTATTGGCTCTTTTCTTTCTTAATAATCTATTCTATTTCTACCTTTACGGAGAATCCATCTGCTTCGTTGCTATATAACTTTCCTCTTTTACAACGGCAGAACTAACTACTAATAAAGATTGTTACAGGCCTGATATGGTTTCGTTGTTGTATAGCTTTCATTTTTTTTTGCAACGGCAGAACTAGTTACTAATAAAGATTGTTGCTGCTAAATTTTTTTTACCAGGATATGAATATGGATTAATAAAGACTAGTAGCCTAAGTCGAAACAAATTCTCCAAATGTCGACCCTAGAGTTCTAGGGGTTCAAATCTTCTTTCTCATTTTGCCCAGTATCCTTTGTCCCAACAACAATCTAGCCATTTAATGGGATAGAAAATACACCTAAAACTCTAGGGTTGTTGTTGGGACTGAGGGTACTGGATAAAATGGGACAGAAGATTTGAATCCGAGTTCTAGTGCTGTAAAGCAAACATTTAAGACTAAACTAAACCTAAGCTATCCTAAATCAAGATTAAATAATTCAGGAGGGTAGGCATAGTCAAATTGAAGATTTCACACTTTAAAAACTAACATTTAAATTATATAACCCCTGTTAAGATGTTTTGCATGCCACTTCCATAACCGTTTCTAGAAAACAATCCCAATCGGCTGGTTTCAGCTCTCATAAAGTGGAAATCAAGCATTTCTACTGCACCTCATTCTTGGGAATTGATGGAGAGAGGAGAAGATAAATGTGCAAGGCGACCTGAGGAGGAGCTACCGTGACTTGTTTCCAAATTCTTGTAGCTTTCAATGTCATATAGATGCCGGTGACTTACCACATTTTTATCGCAGTAGGCTGGTCAAAAATTGCCCTTATTAACTAAGATTCCTTCACTATAAAACAGCTTACCTGTGGAATTGTACTACTTCATTTGGACCACACATACAAAAACAGAAAAAGTAAACAGCCTCTGAATTGAGCTAAATTGGCTTTCCCCTTAACTTGCAAGGCCATCTTTAAGACTTTTTTTTTTAAGGGTACCAATGAATTACCTCCGGAAACATTTGGCACTTGAAAATTATTCATCAGCAGATCAATGTAGAAGCTGCATGTGAATTAAACTTGGTTACTTTACGCCTAGAATATCACACACTAGTATCTCTTACTAATGGATGGTTGCAGGCAGCCTCTACTCAGAGTTCAGCTTTATTCCAATGCCAGGAGTCCAGTGTCAGAAACACTTTCATTATCTAAGCTTGTGTTTCACCTTTCATCCTTTGAACAAAACCTTCAACAGAAGTAAATAAAGCTATGATTCTACAAGTAGAAGTAAATACAGCTATGATGCTAAAAGTCTCGTGGGTATTTACTATTTGGAATCTTGACAATCAAATGGGCAAATAAACTTCTTACTAAATGAAATAGGGCAATAACACGACTCTGTTAATCATACACAAGCATTATAGATCAAGGGATCTCCAAATCAGAAACATATACAACCTAGATGCAGAAAAGCACATAAAAAATCGCATACTAGGTCGCATGATGAACTAAATGTAAGAGACCAACTTGTCAGTGGCTCTCTTCACTGTATTCTGTATGCCCAGTGTATCGGGACTTACGTCATTCACAGAATGGAAACATGAGAATGTAAACCTCATAGGTGGTCGAGAAATTTTAGATGTCCCCCCAACTTGTACCCACTTTTGTAGGCTGAGAGACATCAACAATTTATTCGAAATAACTACTAGTGGTGCTATATATCAATAACTAGACAACTAACAAGCTCAGCAGAACCAAAATCTCTGCTGGCAATCACCTTCCAATCAACAGTTTCTGACTCCACCTGTGAGGCAGAATTTTCATCCAATGAATTAGCAGATAGAGAAATTGAACTCAATGGTGACGAGGGCAAATTGTCACGTAGATCAGCTTGCATTACCACAATGTTATGATTGACATCTTTCGTGATGACATTAAGCTTTCCATGAAAACCAGCAAGCAGATAAGGACATTCTGACTCAGAGAGGTCATGAATGGGTACTTTACTTATGACAACTTTCCAAGCATCTTCAATCTGGTCGTATACCTTAATCATACCACTGTCCAGAGAACTAGAAAGATCAATTGCATACAATTCACCATCTACAACAACACTCAACTTTGTGCCTGCCTGTCGAGCAGGCCAGCCTTGTCCCATGCCAGTTGGCATTTCAGCCCACAAATTCGTTTCAGGATCATAGATTTCTCCCCCAGAATCAACAAAGAAGGGCCACAAGTACAAACTTTGAGGCACACATAACCGTCCATTATATGGAATCATCCCTGTGGCAATAGGCTTTAGCATGTCGGACCAAAATGCACCAAGCGGTACTTGAGTACTAGAGAACGGCATGCTTGGGACTTCAGACCATATACCCGTTGTAGGGTCAAAAGCTTCAGCGGATTGAAGAGGAGCGAGTCCCCCATGGTCACGACTGACCCCCCCAACAACATAAAGCTTGTTGTTTAAAATGCCTGTCTTACAATAGGCCCTACCTGTGGACATGGAAGCCATTTCACTCCACCTATTTAGGATTGGATCAAATTGCCACACGCATTTCATGGTTGAACCTCTAGAAAAACCACCAAGCACATAGAGGCGTCCATCAACAGCTCCAACTGCACAACCACCTAATGGCATTTGACTTGATGCCTTCTTTCGACCAAGCCAATTCCTTAAACCTTCAGTCACCCTATTGCTTGCCCCCACTTTATTCCACAACCAAAGCCCAGTAGAAGCTTTCTTAGATTCTTCAACATCGACAACAGTAGGAACTGTGGGTAATCTCTGCCACTTTCTTGACAATGGATCCAATCCATGCCATATAAGTTTGTCCTCTTCTACCTTAGTCATCACATATAACCACTCTTCTGTTAGTCCAAGCTCTTTTCTCAATTGAAACAGCTCACGGCTTATGATAGTTGCCTTCCATTTCTGTGAAACTAACTTCAGATTGAAGTAGTAAACTCTGGGAAGTCTAGCAAGTATCTGGATTGACAACTCATCAGGAAGACATGGAATCAGTCTTGGATTCTCGTCACAAAGGTTTGAGGAAGTCTTTTGCCTCTTGTGGCTGGAATTACGTAGGAACTGATAATGGTCAACGCTCTTATCATCGGAACCAGCCAAACTCAAAATTGACCCCATACATAAATTGGCGATGAGAAAAGCTTGACGAAACCTGAACAGAGGTAAAGATGCATAACAAGCCACCACTTATTTGACATGAAAAGCTATATATGCAGTAGAATATTCAAGCCGACCACAAGTGAAATATCAAGTATTGGATCTTAAATCTTTATAAAGAAGTACTAGAGTACTACATGAATAGTTAATCTCCCAAAATAATTTGTGTTTTCGATACCATTCTTAACAAAATTCTAGGAAGAAAACTCATATATCAAAATATTTGCATGATCGTACCAACAGCATCTCAGCATAAATTCCGTGATCCTCCAAATTACAAATTAGACCAATATTGACGAACCAACGCACAGCGATTCTCTACAATTTTGACCATTGGCCGGTTGATCACCACATAAACAATCATTTATACACAGAGCACCCATCCCGGATTAATTTCCTTTGCATCAACAGCAATTATAGACTTCAGTGATGTTAGATCATATACACAGTCATGAAGAACATAAAATTAGCAACTTTTACCAAAAAAGCGTCGGACAATTCAAGCACTCAACAATTCATACAAATTCCATAAGAATATGAAACCCCAAAAGAGCCAGAGATTCCTAAAAACAGAATCAAAATTTAACGCAGACCCAGAACAAGAATTCCGCAGAACCAAGAGAAAGTTACAAACTTTACCGAATTTCAAATGAAGCGCTGACAGAAAACACGATCACTCACGTAGATCTTTTACCTTCAGAACAATGAAAGAGTGGAGGAAGTGGGAGACAGGTATAAGGTAAAATGTTACATAGCCTGGTTCGTAACTGATACGGATATACTTAAGGCTACAGGTACACCCAATGCGTCAGTGTATATGCCAACAGCTCCCATGGTCATGCTGTTATTATTTTCAAATCTATTTTTCCAAGTTCATTTTCAAGCATGTTACATGTGCAGTCTGATATTTTTAGTTTAAAGAATCAGGGTACGTGGAGGCCGATGAGAACACGTGGAGAGAATATGAGGATACTTTTGAAATCTCCAAAGAATGGACGGTTTGGATTATTTCCCCTATTCCAACAAACTTGCTTTTTGTTTTGTAAGAAAGGGCTTCTTTGAGCTTGTTACGATGTCCTGTAAGCTTCGGTTGGAGCCTTCTTATAGGCTATTGAAGTGAGAGGACCCAAAACCTTTTTGGGCTTTGGTTCTCTTTTGGACTATAATAGTTGAACTTTTCTTGTTACAGGACAAAAAAAGTACGAATTATCTTATCAATTCCACCTCCACTAGTAATCAGCAGAACTCGATTGATCAAAAACCACCACACCTCGTATGACCAAATTATAACTGTTCTTATGTAAGATTCATATCTTTCTTTTTTTATTAAAGAGAAAGTCTGAGCTGAGTACAAAACAGTGTGGAGGACACAGGTCTCCGACTAATCTTCGAAGAAGAAATGGAGACACTCAGAGTGTGTAGTGTCAAAAAATGTAACCCTAATATCAAAATGGGCTGTCTGAGAGGCTAGCCAATCAACATATCTGTTTTAAAATTGCACTAATTTTATTATCAGATTGTCTATATAAAAAACCCTCAACTTTATTTTACAGAATTTCAATTACAAAGATGTAATCCTAATCTATCAAACGTAATCTCAAGCTAACAAGAGATGACGACTTTTACCAACATAATGATAATGTTATACTACAATCATCAAGACACACTTCAGATAGAAAGTTGACGCTGGTGTATAAAATTTGACTAATTTCACACTGCATAAGTGCAAGTACAGTCGCTTAAAAAAAAAAGTTGCAAGTACAGGAATTATGTGATCACAGTCGTCGATGACTGATTTCTTGGATGTTGAATTTGAACAAAGTCTATTTTAAATATAAACTTCCAAGCCTACAGTTTATTATAACTTCCAACATTGATAAGATTATTCTTTAAATTTGGCATATAAAAGACTCTAGGGATGATCCGTGTGACACTTATCATTTGTAACTTGACTGTTCCTTTACCCATAACATGCTATGTTTAATTAGGTGGTTATTAATAAAATGAAATGCAATGTAATATTATTCTATCATTTGAGAGAAATGTTTATAATGTAATATGATGGAAAGGGAATGTTTTACATGACATCCTATTTCATCATACACAATGGAATAAGTTACCTTCGATTTTGAAATGCTTAGGATGAAATGTAAAATAATAAACAACATTTCACTATATTACATAATAAACCTTCTTCCAAACAACATTTCACTGTATTACATTATGAATCATTCCATCCCTCCCAAACAATAATTTTCTAATAATACATTCATTTACATTTCATTCTATTAAAAACCTCACATCCGATCAAACATAACCTTAGGCTAATGCTGTCTCCGAGTTTGACATATTAATGAAAAGTATTGCTCGAATAAAAAAGGACTTGTTACCACTCATATAATTGCTACAACCTGAGTGAAGGTACCAAGTTTCTACTACTGTTTATGTCTCTATCTCCCATGAATTGATAATAGCCATTAGCTCAAACCATCATCCTCTTCAGTGTTGGCAAAATTCATCTTGGTGACCATCTCCTTCATCGAACATTCATATTAATAATGGCCTTGTTCATGATAATGACATCATTCAATTTGTGATTTGTCATATCATCCTCTAATACCAGATCCACAATTAATGCCCCCCGCCATAAAATCTACCATGAAAACCATTGCGACCACATCCCCTCTTAGTAGACGAACTACCAATAGAGGTAACTTGTAAAGCTTATTCATTAATAGGAGTAAATATGTGTTGTTCATATATGAGTAGGGCACTGTGAAGTTCATCAATGGAGAACTCATCAATATTGTTGGATTCCTTAATAATGCATATAACAAAGTTAAACTTGGGGTCTATTGAGCATATGATTTTCTCAAAAATTTTAACACCCGTTTGTCAATTGTTCTCCTTGTAGACACATCTTATTAGCAATGGTTAGGGTTTTAACAAAAAATAAGCATTGATTGGATCTCCTGCAATCATATGTAGAACTTCGAAATCTTTGCAGAGACCTTGGAGTAGACATTCTTTTTAAGCTTGCACTAATTTTATTATCGGATTGTCCATATCAAAGAAACCTTATAACCTTATTTTACAGATATTCAAGAACAAGGACCAAATCTATCATATGTAATCTCAAGCTAATAATAGATGATAAATTTTACCCATATGATGATAATATTAGACAACAGTTATAGGTTATTTACCAATATTAGATGCTTATGATGATAATGTCATAACCAAAATATGTCAAACATAAGAATGATGTTGGTGTATAAAATTTGACCAATTTCACATTGTGTAGGTGTATGTAGTGGAAACATATGATCAACTGTCATTGGTTCTTGAGCCACCAATTCCTTTTTTGGATGTAGAATTTGACAAAGTGCATTTTGAATATGAAATTTAGACCTATAGCTTGTAATTGTCCAAGGCTGATGATTTCAAATATGGCATATAGAAAACTCTTGGATTAACATGTTTGACACCATTCATTTGAAATTTGATAGTTCCTTTACCCATAACATATTGGCTAGTGTTGTCTCCGAGTTTGACATATTAATGAAAAGTATTATCCAAATCAGAAAAAAGGATTTGTTACGATTCATATGATTGTTGTAACTTGAGTCAAGGTAACAAAGTTTTAACTACTGTTTGTGTCTTTATCTCCCGTGAATTGATAATAGCAATCAACAACATCCTGTAATTTAGAAAACAGAAAACAAGAATTGACAAAGCATCCTGTAATTTAGTCCTAGCAAAATTCATCTTGGTGACCCTCTGTTTGACTAGACGTTTATATTGATAATGGTGTTACTATGTTAGTGAAAATAGTAGCATTCAATTTGTGATTTCTCATATCGTCCTCTATTTACAAATCCATAATGTCTCCTACCATAAAATTGACCATGAAAACTACTGCGAATACATCTCTGATAGGAGTAGAAATTGATGAAGGAATATAACGATGATGATGACTGATATGAACAACAACAACGGAAGAAGACAACAAGGGAAGAAGACGATAGGATATTACTGACGTAGAATGCAACTGTAGCGAATTATGATAGAAATAATAAAGGATGTAAATAGATACAACGTAGTGTATGTAAAATTAAGAAACGAAGTCGTGTTGTAAGAACCAAGAGTTTTACTGTAAGTGTTGCAACTCTAACGATTATACTAGCTGTTATTATAGACAATTAACAAATAATAGATACTTTCTCACTCTAAATTTTCTTCTATCTCTTCCTGGACTTCTCTGTAATTTCTTCTTCTAAACTCAACAATCTATCCCTAAAATCCAAAATCACTTTTATGAAAATAACCTTATCAATTAGTATCAAAGCATATTTGGAACCAAAGTAATCGCTGCTAAAATGGCTGAGGGAACTAGTGGACAAGAATGGAGGAGAGTAGCGGAAGGCTTATGTAACTAGATGCAGGAGCTAAAAATGAGGCATGAAAGAAGCATGCAAGAATGGAGGGAATGGATCAGTCAGCTATATCAGAAGGATGGTAATGGACATGGAATAAGGGCAAATATGGAACAAAGGGGATTAGAGGTTAGTAACAGAGACGATTTTTATGGAGGGAACTACTTTGTTCCAACCCGATGTAGCAAAATAGAGTTACTAGTGTTAAAAGGAGATAATCCGCAAACATGGGTGTTCAAATGTGAGCAATTCTTCATCTTGGAGTGCACACATGTGGAATTAAAGGTGAGTATGGCTACCATGTATTTGGAAGGGGAGGCATTAGCATGGTATGAGCTATACATAAGGTACAAGTTAACGAGGGAGTTGCCAAGAGTATCTTTTGGCATTGGAACAAAGATTAAGAGAAGTGGCTTTTGAGGATCCTATAGGGGAATTAAAAGATTTCAAAAAGAGTGGGACGGTGAAAGAATATTACATTGAATTTGATATGTTATCTCAAAATTGGTGATGCTAGTTTGGTGAGCTTGTTCTTAAAGGGATTGAAGGTGGAGATCGAGTATTCGATGAGGTTATGGAGTCCTAAAATGCTTCAACAAACATATGAATTAGCAAGGAAACATGAAATGGTAGCGCAACAGTGTGGCGAGATGGCCAAAAGTCATCCAAGGGGTCATATCAAATAGGGAGTTCTTTGCATATGTCGAAATCTCCAGGTTTATGGCCAAATCCTCTACTAGCTAGTTCAAAGGGAGATAAGGAATCGAGGTAGAGTCTTAATGTAGAGGATGAAGAGGCAAAACCGAGCATTTCCTTGCATGCAATGTTGAGAGCTACCTTAGTGACATTCCAACATATTAAAGTACAAGGAATAATAGATGGAATAACTATTCACATTTTAGTAGATGGGGGAAGCACCCATAATTTTGTTGATAAAAGTTAATAAGAAGGTTAGATCGGGAGTTGGAACTAGTGAGACAATTATCGATTGTAGTAGGAGGAGGTATGGGGTTAAGTTGTAATCAAATATGTCGAAACTTGACATGGGAGATGGGTGGTAGGGAGTTTTGTACCGATGCATTGGTGTTAGATATTGGGGGAAATGACATGGTTCTAGGGGTCTAATGGTTATCGGGATTAGATGAAATTGCATTTAATTATCAAAATGTTCGTATGAAATTCTGTTGGCTTGGGGAGGATTTGGAGTTAATTAGTGAAGGAGGAAAAAGGGTGCATAAAATCCCTAAGAAAAGACTAGCAA
Organism: Erythroxylum williamsii; assembly: GCA_027564335.1. NCBI lineage: Eukaryota > Viridiplantae > Streptophyta > Magnoliopsida > Malpighiales > Erythroxylaceae > Erythroxylum > Erythroxylum williamsii. The sequence goes on along the minus strand of JANITW010000002.1, from coordinate 10,546,095 downwards.
TGATATGGAATCATCAGGATGTCATTTGCTATTTTATGTTGTTGTTCTAAGAGGGAGAGTTTAAAGATGAAATAAGATAGTAGCTAGAGTTACGCACATCAACAATTGAGGAGATTGCGATGGATATGCTTGCAGAATTTTAGAACCGATTACATGAGATATTAAGGAAATTTGAAGTGATTCTCAAAGAACCTAAGGGGTTGCCACCAAGAAGGTTCCATGACCCCTTGAAAGAGGGTACCGAAGCTGTGAATATTATAACTTATCATTACTCTGAAATGCAGAAGAACAATGTTGAAGATTTGGTCGAAGATATGCTACAACAAGGTATTATTTGTCATTACTTGACTCCACTTTCAACTCCAGTTATTTTAATTAAGAAAAAAATTAGATCTTAGAGGTTTTGTGTAACACTCCCTTTAAGGAACCTACAACCATCCATACACATAACAACTAAATTCTTGTATATGCATTCAAGGTATGTAATTCTATTCAATGTTATAAATATACACATTACAAAACTCCCCAATGCTTATCATTATCATTTAATAGTAGTAATACATCTTTACACTTATATAGTAATCCAAAAGAAAACATGTAATCTCCTTTCTTCATTATATGTCTAATCATCTGTAACTAAAAACATATTCTAAAAGTACTTTTTCTTCTATCTGTTGGTTTTGGTCCCTGCAGATGTTTCTTGTACCTTACTTCTATGACTTAGACCTACATAAATTAATACCCGTGGTAAGCTTGAAAACTTAGTGGGAAAAACATTTAGTTTGGATGATCAATCACAGCAGTCATCCACCAAACACATATATTAAAAAATATCACAACTTATATACCATAAATTTACCTTCATGAACCAGACATTGATATTATTCAATGCTCATGTAAACAATGATGGCATACTTAACTAAAGTACATAATGTAAACATGCTTCAATATATTATCCATATATTGACAATGCACATTATAAGTCAAATATTGATACTCAGCGCTCATTATTACAAATTATCAATATAATTGCATATTGTTACAATTCATCATTACAACCAATACAAATGCTCATCAATACCAATTATTCATGTTATTGTGCGGTATTTCTTATTTAAGATAGTTAAGTTCCCTTTTTGTGTTAAGCCTACACATTTCCTGTGGGTGTGGATAATGGGTACTGTGGATATCTGAAGGTATTGAACTGTGGATATCCAAAGGTATCAAATAGTGGATACCTAAAGGCATCAAATTGTGGACACCGACGGTGTCAAACTGTAGCAACCACACTGTAACTCTATAGGTATGTTGATCTATCCACCACTAAGACAATAAATGTTAGCCCCAAAATTTTTTATTATTAGATTAAGCCTGATTAGACTAATTAAGTAATTGAGTTAGCATTAGTTAAGATGATAGTAATTAAATATGGTAGCATTAAATAGCATATGACATTTAATGAGTAA